>JBCAUI010144424.1:0-52073 GCA_038406195.1 Haplosyllis anthogorgicola
GGAATGCCCGGGATTGCACGAGGCGCCCCCTAGCATGAATAATCTAAAAAGTCCCCAGAGTCTACCCCCTACTCTCTAAGGTCGTATTTAATTATTATCACTCAGAATTTTAAGATAAAAAAGAAATCAAATAAAAAGCCTACCCTCGTGATAACTAAATGGCTTGTGCATTGTATTTTATGTTTGACACCATTCATTGGAAATAGTGTGAATGCCGATTATTCAAATTCAATGCCACTTTCTTAGTTCTCTGGAGCTAAAGACAGGACGGTCTGTACAAATTTAAATCATTCCTTCGATGTTTCTCATGGAGTGAAGACCTCTGTGCACATTCAAAGTACAAAGATGAATACTGTTCCTGTCAATTCAATGGCTCAAGACTGAAGAATGAAATACTCCCTGTCCCCTTCATAGGGTACAAAAGTATCATGAAAGGCCAGCTTTGACAGGACTTCAATAATAATAAATATAATGTGAGGTTAATGACCTCTTTCTTTCTAAACTTTAACTTGAGAGTCAACATAAATTACTCATCATTTTTTGCAATTTTACTCCCTAAAACCTGAAATTATATCAGGGAAATAATTTTAATTTTGTATCTCAGGTGAAATTTCATACAGTCACTAAATGTGGTATCTTCATGTTTGACGTAGATGGCGTAGAAGAAGTTAAAAAGTTTGTCAAATATTTTCAACCTAAAATAACATAACATAAAAATAAAAATTAATAACCTTTGGTAACATTGAACCATCTGTTTACTCGTGGTAAAATATTATTTAAAGGACTATGAATCTGTCCATGATTGACGATAGTAGGGTGTTATTTTGATGGTACCCTGGGTACCATTTTCTAGTTTCTAACTCAAGCAGACCAGCTCCTGTAATTCCCATCAATTTGAAGACGTACAGAACAAAAGACTGATAGACAATTCACCCTCTGGTCCTTTTAGCGTGGTACATTTTACAAAACCACTGGTACTGTTAGTACCACTGGTACTGTACTGTTTTGATAAGCCAAGTAACACTTCCCATTGCCAATTTTTTAATCTGGCTTAATCGTGGAAATGTGAGAAAAACAATAGAAAATTCCTGGCATACATTCGGATCTAAAGAAGTTAAGGATTGTTGGTATGCACATATTTGTATTCAATAATGAAACTACTTTTCAGAAAAGAGCAAAGACAATAACACAATTTAACACTGACTACTTCTAGTCAGTATTAATTGGTGTTATTTTCTTTTCTTCTTTTCTGTAAAGAAATTAATTATTGAATGGAAATATGTGCATACCCTTCACAATAGCACTTTTGAATGGGCGTACTTATTTGTTCCTGAAGACATCAAGAGTTACTTCTGCTGGTCACCTGCCTCCAGTTCAATAGTATGTGGGTGTTAGCAGTCCGTCACCCACACTTCTCACATATTTCTGAAAGAGCTGTCAATAAAATGGAATATAAATACAATTTAATTTTTCCCAAGCTGAATATATATTTTGCTTTGACAGAAAGCCAGTTTTTTAAATGTAGTCGTGCCAGATGGTTCAACCGAAAACATCTGCTTATCCTGATGTCGAAATAGCATAACAAGAATAGAAAAACCATTAAAAAACGCAAAATACCTCCAAAATAAACCCGTCATCTTGTCAAAATAGTTTTCTATTTTGGTCATTAGTGTTTTTGAAATAATTCTTCCATTCTTTCCTGACGTAGGTAATAGGCAAATCTGTTTTGAGACATTTTGAATTCCTCAGGGGTAATCTCTTGCGATAATCCAATGCAAAAAGTGTGAAGTTCATATAACAATGCAATTCCTCTCGAAAATAAGTTCAATATTCTAATGCGAATCAACATTTATTTAAACAGACAAATTAGAAGGTTTCCAGTCCTGAATACAGACTTTCAGTTTTTCTTAATCCATATACATTTTGAAAGATGAATTTAATGAGTTTTGAACTCAAACAGTCACAACTGAAAAGAAAAACCTTCAATACATGTGAACAAAAATCTTCTGAAAAGTACAAATCATGCTGAACTCATACTTTACTTATCTAGTGACCAGTTTAAGGTGGTTTTAAATTTTAAGACCTAACTATCGGCTTCCTCTTCAGTGAGTTTCACAACTTCTTAGGCAAGGCAGAAGACATTGGAAAATTTACTCTTGTTCTGTCAAACACAAACGATTGTCTCAGTAAACAAATAATCAAATCAACCAAATCTACCAAATCAACCGAATTTACCTTTCAAGACACATTTAACTTTCAAGACACATGAACTGTCTGACTTTTAAACTGATTTTGGTCTCAAGACAATTTTCAGTTTGGGCTAATACTAAATTCAGACCAATGATGGAATTTTGTTCAAGACTAAATTCAGTCCCTATACCAAATAATGACCTAGAAGCTTACATTTAAAATGATTGCAATTCAAAAACAAAAGGTCAGAGGAGGTCAATTGATATGTCTGGAAAATTTGGTAAATTAGGTAGATTTGGTAGATTAGCTAAAAGCAATTAATAAGAAGAACCTAGAATGTTAGGACGTATCTAAGTGTACCATAGTGCAGTGAAGGAAATTCCTTTTCAAGAGCGGTAGCTAGTACGAATACATTATCACAGAGGCTGAAACACCTGTCAGTAGTGGATCCAGGGTTTTCCGGACAGAGGATGGCCCGGCCCGAAAGGGGGAGGGCGCCAACCCAATTTTCACCTATTTTCGCCCAAAATTTGGAGAAAACTGCATAAAAATTAAAGAAATTTCTGCCGAAGGAGGGGGCACGCGCCTCCTGCGCCCCCTTGGATCCGCCAAAGCCTGCACATGCCTCTTCATTTTGAGAATAACAGGTGTTTTTGCTATTGTGAAAGAAACACCACGGAATTTCTGTAGTCACAAAATCAAAGCAATTTCAACAGCTGATTGTGCGAGTTTTCTTAGAGATCAAGAAATCATCATAGAGGCCTATTACAAAGTTACGACGAGAAATTTCAGTGAGTTCAGAGACATCTATTGGCCTGCCTATACTATTGTAATCATCTTAAGGCGACACTTCACATGTGCCAGCATTTCCGGGACCGAAACTTTTCTTACAATTTCTTGATCTGAGTACACTTTAATTTTGGGTATTTTCGTCAAGTAAATTTATTGAAAATGATACAATCTGATAATTTGACTACAGATTTTATCAATAACTGTATTTCTTAAAATAACGCAGGGGCCAATTTTTTTCAAATAATTTCTTAAAATAGAAATACTGTTCATTGGCGGATCCAGAATTTCTCGTACGGGGGGCGCCCGGACCGTAGGGGGGCGCCAACCCAATTTTCACCCAAAAATCGGGAAAAACTGCATGAAAATGAAGAAAATTTTGGCCGGGGGGCGTCTCCCGCGACCCCCTAAATCCGCCAATGCAGTTACTAACAATAGATCTCGTTTGGACAAAGCAAATTTCACACTTTACGTTAATTCGAGACGTAGACAACTTTTCCCTTTGTTCTGGTGTCTAAAATACCGTCAGAAGTATTTTGGGACCAAAACGTGATGTTTCACACTGACGTAGCGCGGATTAAACTTTGTCTTCAGTGAAAACACCAAGGTGATAATCTCGCTACAAAAAGGCATCTGTTCTATTAATAGATGAAGCGTTTTGCGGTCGTGAATGTCACGCTGTAGTTCAGGGTGCTGGGGCTGCATCATACCATATTGGGATTTGTAATCTGTTTTCATTATATCAGGCTGACGTGTGCTTTGTTTGCAAAAAAACTCCAAAAGCAGCCTTTAATATTTACCTTTCTGTAATTAATACTATAATGCAACAAAAAAAAACCCCAAAAGCATTGGCAAGTACATTTTAGGTTTAAAAAATCAGTTAGTACACAGAAATCGTAAAATTTTAAAAACTAAGAGAACAAAGGAGAGAACGAAAAAATTTCACGCTGTGCTTTTGATGTGCTTTTGTTAAACTTCTGATACGAATTCCGTGTACTGTTGGCACGGTGCACTTTGCAAAATGTCCTATCCATTCAGAAATGTAATGTTCCGTGACGGGATTGAGTGCTTCCTACTTTTTTATTCAAGACGCTACTGCAGCATTTATGAGCATTACGTTTTGCACTTCGTCTTGTTGCTTAATGTTTAAAAGATGTTTATCTCAAGTAAGTACGGTTTTAAGCACATAAACTTTATTGTAAAGCTAATATTTGGATCATACCGTAACATCGTTAGGAGTTTAAACATTAAATCACTTAAACTTTTGTTGCCTAATGATTCATCAACTTTTACTTCATTGGAAAAATGTAACGGACACTTTCCTACAATTTGTTTTCAGAATGGCGATAATTTACATAGGGACAATAAAATTCAGAGAATGTTTCTTTACAAATTTCCCCTATTCACTGCGCCTTGCAAACTAACCAATAGGCTCCATCGTATCTAACAATGTGAAACCTTGCTGAATACGACTGGGAGAGACGAAGGAGCTAATTGGCTCATTGAGTTAATAGGAAATGATTGTACAGTAAAATCTGCATTGCTAACTCTCCATATCTCATAAAAATGTAAGTGGATGACAGTAGGTTCGCCCAATGGAGTGCAAAATACGAAGTAAACATCCATTTTCTGACTGGAAATTAGTGTTCGGATGAAAGTAGTTTGCCCAGTAACTAGTACGCCCCATGCAAAATTTTCTGTAATTTCTCTATTGTATCCTCCAGTTTGCACCTTTTGAATTACTCTAAGCATAGCATTTTCATATCCAAAACCGAATACATTTTTTCTATGCCGGTGCAATGAAGGGATTACTCTTTTGTTAAATTTCTAAAATATACCCTGGACGTAATCTACAGAACCCATAGGGAAATGTCGTTGTAGATTCAAATAGTAGCGTAAGAATCTGTAACTGTAAATACCTTAACGTTTACAGACTGACGTCGAACGGTTTAAGCCTTTTACCAAAAAGAGTAAACCCCTTTGATATTTCTCTGCCGAAATGTCTGCGCCAGGAATGGAAAGGGTTTTACCATTTTTAAGCAATGATGACGTCAATTTGAGGATTCCCCTGCATAAATGCTCTATGTTTTTATTGAAGTAATCTTTGAATACCTTTTTTCGGATTTATCCAATCTACCTCTGTAGAAATACCCTGGAGAATTCCATGCATTAGTCTGCCTCAGATCCCAGAAGAACTGGAATTGTCAGTTTAGTTTGTTAATGTGAAAAAGGGATGTCTAGCCTCACGTCATATCGTTTTGTCATACATAAAACGTGCAAAGCCTTCAAACGTCTTTTGCAGCTCTGACGTGAGAAGCGCGCTTCACAGTTTCTCTAAATACATCAGTACGCGGAATTCGTATCAGAAGTTTAACAATAGCGCATCAAAACACAGCGTGAAATTCTTCCGTTCTCTCCTTTGTTCTCTTCGTTTTCAAAATGATACCAATTCTGTGTACTGGTTGATTAACCGTGACGCATTCAGTCCGTACCCCGGATAGTCGCACCGCGATTTATTGTGTAAATCATAACGTTCCAAGTTTATATAAAGTGTTTCTTGTGAATTAATCAATTAGCTACATAATCCTTCTTTCACCAAAATCTTGTTCAACTTCTGAAATTCCAATAAATTTGGAAACGTACAAAACAAAAGAGATAACAGAATTTAATGCTGAGTTTTGAAGAGCTGTCCTATGCTACATTTTGTATGTACGTTAACTAAAGTGAAATGACCAAACCTTTCTTTAAGTTTCTAAGATTGCATCATTTTCATCTAAAATTCTAAGTAACAGTAAATAATTTGTATTCATTCAATTTCAGTACCTTCGTGTCGTCACACTTACTGAATACTACTTAAAACATATGCGATTTTCTCTTCCTAATTTGGCTAATTTTGGCAGGACTTCAATGTTAAATTTGAAACTCATCGGTCTCCATTTTCCAACTAATTATGTACTCATAGCACGATCAAAACTTTAGAAATACCACAACGAATTGTAGGTGCCATTTAACTGCTACAAAAGTGACTTCCTTATTTACTGGCAATGCTGATAATAAATCTCTATCAAATATCTAATTTGGCTTCATATTTCATTTTTGAAATCTCAAATGATCACACCTGATTGGGTAAAGAGATTGGTTTTACATAGATATGCCTTTACAAGGTATGACATACAATGTCATATTTCCGTGGCATCAAAAAGTTTTACTCTCCGAAATCCAATTAATAATCTTCAGTAAAGCAACAATAAATCTAATGTAACATGAAATTAATTCTTTTCGTAGACTTTTGAAATAGGCCGGAATTAATGTTTAATTAACTTTCAAAGTATCTACACACGGGGCAGAAATAGAGTTAACATTTCAGGGACCAGCCTCAGCTTTCACAATGACGTAGCTAGACCTTAATACATTCAGCTAATTCTGTCCGTTCTCTAAATAGAAATATCCCTGCATGTGTCAGTCTTGTACATCACGCCGGAGGGGACTATTTCACAAAATGAACACAATCTGTTGGTTACAGCCTCGCTCTAATTGCTGAAAATGCATTTTCTCTATTTCAGTGGTGGAGGGGGTAGGGTGGGTCCAGCGCCCTCTAGTTTAAGAAAATGGCATAAAATCTGTCAATTCTAGATCTCCATCGTTGCAGAATCCTCGCTCATACTAATAGTATGATCGAGGCTAAAAAGGTGAGGTCAATGGTAATGAACTACCAAAATTGTAAATTGTAATTCTTATTATTTCATGACCCCATGACTATCATGACTTTAAGTCCTTTTTAGTATTGCAAGCAGTAATATATCATGTTATGTGTTTCACCAGAGCAAAGACACAATAAGTGAATAGTCATATATTTAACTAGTAAGCAGTGTCAAACAACTGTTAAGTCACTTGAAATCTGCCATAAATTCATCTTAAATTCACTAAAGTATTAGTTTTGTGAAACGGACCCCGGACTAACGTGTGGAAGGAACCGCTTACTGGGCTTTTTCGTGCAACAGAGTTCTACAGCCAATACTGCTGTGAAAATCAGAATGTGATAGAAATAGCATTGTTACCTCAGTTCACAATGACGCACCTGGTTTTCCTTTCATCTATTATGCTTTTCGTGATTCACTTTAAGGTTACCTGGGATAATCTATCTCACTAATCCAATCTAGAAATGTCGGCACTATGAATGGAATCCCCGTTTTACGATTGGTAACATTTTTCCTTTTGAAATGACGTCATTTGGGGGATGCCCTTTATTTCATTCATTGTGATGAAGTTTTTCATGATTATCCAATTTCATTTTGCAAAAAATACCATTTTAAAATAGCATTTGAAATCCATGAATAGCTTTTCTGTTTAAATTTGGGTAACACAAAGTCTAGGTTTTTCCAAATTGGTTTTAATGGAATTAGGCTAATTAGGCTAATTTTGTTTTCTGGGTTTTTAAACCAAAATAGCAAATATTTGGGAAGACTTTAAACAGTATTTTCCGAACTGTAATAATAATACTGAAATTGATACCAGAATTTTAATTGCAATTAAACAACAGTGCATTTCAGCAATTACTATGTCTGTTGAATTAGGCTAATTAGCCCTAGTTAGGCTAATTAGCCTAATTTCGGGCATTAAAACAAATTTGGAAAAGACTCTATTGTTCTTGTCGTTTTCGTCCCGAGGGAAAAATTAAATGGCCCTACAAACTAAAAACATTGAACTCCCATCTAGTTCAAAACTACTCAGAGACTAAAAAGAATAAATATGTCTGCCAAATCCGGCAAATTAGGCTGATAGATATAAAATGGTATTTTTCAATATCTAATAATTAATTTGATCCGTGCAGTTTTTCTGTATCAGTTGGAGAACAATGGAGGCCTGTGTACGCATCATTAAAAAATCACTCGGAGTTTGTGTGACTAATTAGTAGTGAAAATGATCACTAACAGAAATGTAACCACTTTTCAGCTGGCTAAATTATGATCATTTTCTGTTCACGCAAGATCACAACGGCACTTTAAGGGTCTCCACAGACAGCATGTTAATGTTTAAAGGTATATACTGCAGAAGGAGACAATGTATAATTGAATTGATATGGTGGAACAATTAATAGATGGCATAGACAAACAAGGGCAATCCGGCATTTTTCATAGACACAAAATAAAAGACCATTTAGCCAGCTGTAATTCATTTTAATTTACTTGTGTTAGAATAATTCCAGTAATAGTTTGAAAGTGAAGAATAGTACCAGTTTCAGGAGTATTACTGATGTTCCAACCTAATTGTACACATTTGCTAGATAACTTCAAAAAGGATTCCCCAGAACCAAATGTTCGCCAAAAAAATAGATACATTCAGTCATGCTTGGGACATTTAGCTAAGTGTTGAAGGTTGGTTTTAAACTGTTAATATGAGATAGCTAGAAATAGTTGTCCTTGTACTACAAAGCAATGTATTTACCTAATTAAGAAATCAACTCCTGAAATGTTTTTCATTAAAATAAAACAGTCTATTGTTCCTAAAACTAAAAGCCTCAGGTAGACATTTCATCCTCTGAAAATTATTAATTTTTTGATTCCATTATACGGGTTGGTTTTCTTTTCTTTAATTTCGCAATTCAATTACATTAACGAAATGTTAGAAGCTTGTTCTGCAATCATAAGTTGTACATCGAAAGAAATAAAGACAATCCTTACAATTGCCTGTAACAGTACACGGAATCCGTATCAGTAGTTTAACCACTGACGGATCCAAGATTTCTTGTATGGGGGAGCACCAACCTTGGGGCGCCTTAATTTTTACCCTTTTTATGTAAAAATGACCAAAACTGCAAGAAAATGAAAAGAAATTGGGCTGTACAGGGAGCGTGCACCTCTGGCGCCCCCTGGATCAACCAATGGTTTGACAATAGCATCAAAAGCACAGTGTGAAATTCTTTCATTCTTTCCTTTGTTTCTTCGTTTCCAAAATGAAACGATTTTTGTGTACTGATTCTACCGAATCTAAATTCATTTACTCATTAACCGGTCAACACAGCAATTGCGTGAGTAACTATTGAAAAAAGAAGGATTCTATTCATTCATTGGTCATGCCAAAATCCATGATAAGAGTAACAGTGAACTGAAAAGAAGCGATTGTACAACACTACGGGAACTTAAAGCAATAAAATTCTATCATAGCACAACATTCCTTTAAATTCATATCCTGAAATTCTTAGCATTTTTTTTTTTGGAAACGAAGAAAACAAAGAAAAGAACGAATGAAATTCCCGGTGTGTGTTTGTTACGTTACAGTTCCAAAATGATTACACCCTTTGTAACAGGAGCTGTTTAGAGACGCTGAAAGTCATGCATACAAAACACATAGTTGACTAGAAAGGAGCCAAAAATTCACCCGATGCTAGTAATTTTTCTACAAATGTCCGATATTGTGAACAGTTTTGCTAAATAATCAATGATTGATTCCATAATTTGTCTTTGTTATATTTAGCCCCACGCAGATATACTTTACCTTCTTTCGTGACGTCGTTTGGATTAATATATTACCAAGTCTTTAAATAGAAACAATCCCATTAATCATTTGCCGAAATATCCTCAATAAAACAGAAAATAGTTGTTGAGGAAATTGAAAGTGTAGATGTGAAGTCTGTTTAAAAATAGCATTTGAAAACAAAAGGCGTCAAAATCCTCATATCCAAATCTAACGTAGCAGGGATTAAGTCTCCTAAAATTCTTTGTCTGAATGTATAAATGGAAAAAGACCCCTCACCTTTGTTCACTTTTCTTTTCACAAAAATGACGTCACAACTGAGGGGGATTCCTTCGCCTGGTTCCTCACGATGCGTTTAAGGTTAGATGACGTAGCGTCCCAAATCCCCCTGATCTGGTTAAGATAAGCCAGATCTTCTCTCAGATTGGTTAAAAATAGGTTTTTAATCCCACTAATGGTTCAGTTCTGCCTCTATTTTCAAACCCACTACTACCTGTGAGAAAACTCATGAAAAGAACTGACTTACTTTTATGTCTTTTAAGTTTATTTGCGTGTGTTTTGAAATTTGAATCTCTATTGTGCTTTTCACTGGTGTAAGACCTCCACAGAGAGACAGAGATCACAAGAACTTGATGAATGCGTTGTAAACTTAAAAGCTTTTCTGTCTTTTGTTCAGGAGGAAACATTTTCTTCGTTAAAATTACAGAAGAATAATTTCTCAAGTTAGATTCTTTGGTTTGAGTCAAGAAAGCCAGTCTTAACTGGCTTTTAAATGTATTTGTAAATTGTGCTATTTTCCAGGTTTGACAAATTTTGAGTGATTTCATCGTTTGTGCATTGAAACACACAACTAAAAGTAGTTAGACATTTTCTTATGTTCATTTCAATATTTCCTTTCTCTATTTTCTTATATCTTTGTATTATTCTCGGTATATTCATTTTAATTTCACATCTGTTGGTTATTTGAATGCCTGTTAATGTATTTTATATAAATGGTAGAGGATTTCGATCATATATTACTCTTTCCAGAAAAGATCCTGTCCAGCTGACATGGACAAGACGCGGGGCTAGGATTGTGAGTAGTGATTTTGGCTGGAATCAGATCAGCCATTGTAGTGAAGGTCACCATAAAATATATGAGAAAAGCACAAAAGCGACAGATCCAGCCTGGCTTTTAAAATTGTAAACACAGTCATCCCAAGTCCGAAATGGAAGATACGAGTGACTCCATAAAAAAGAAATCTCTCCAGTACACAAAAATGTATCAGAACTTTTACACGATTTCTTATGGTAGCTCCCTTATATACTTTTATGTACACAACTGATACGATTTTGATGTACTGCATTTCAGAATTTAATGTTAATAAAAGAAAGGAATGATACCAACCCTACCAAGTAATTCCCATTATTCTGTTCCGTTACACAATTGATTCCGTTACATAATTGATTCTCCTCACCCTAAACTCTATGTGTTCCGCCCCTCTATCGTCTGGGTGTATATTTTGCGTGACGTAGTTCCGTCTATAATTGGCAATGTTTGTTTCCTAAAACAGCCGTCGTCGTTTAGACGGTAAACACGAGCTAAGTAACTCTTGGAGTAACGGTGGGAGGAAAGCTGATATTTCTATCTTGTTACACAATACATTGTTCTTGTCTGTTTTCTCTGGCAGCTGGAAACCCACAACATCACCCTGCAGATTCAATCTAAAAATGGAGTGTTGTTTAATTGAAATAAAATAAGAAATTAGTTTAATGCGTGGAACTGTCCACTTATTGGGCTCAAATCTGGGTCCAGTTACGAAGTGCATGGTTGATTTTTCCGTGTGTGGGTTTGAATTTTCAACCGACTAGAACTACCCGCCAATTGACTGCGGATTCCCCTTTCCAACCAGAAACCCTCACTCACCAACCCAAGGTCAATTGGAAATCTCCCAAAATCCCTCTATTGTCACCCGTCAGTATCAGTCGATCACTGCCGGGAAACGATTTTTATTATTATATGGATTTCCCGGATCCCCGATAAGATGTAAATACTAATAATGGATTGCAAAATAATGGTATAAGGTAACATGTGAACTACTCTCGCGAGTTTACTCAGGCAGTATTAATCTATGGTAAAATTTTATTTGGTTATGAGAAAATGTAAAGACTCCCACTGAGACAAGTCAAAAACCTGAGAACATGATGAGCTGAGCGGCTCTTGCAGACAAGAAATTTAGATATATTTGAAAATTATTTCAACCTTTCCAGTTGAGGAAAGTGGTATCAACATTGAAAGTTGACATGGACGAACACAATAATGTGTAATTTACTACATTCAATTTTGCGCAATTTGAACTTGTCTTTGGAGGCCACCATTCCATACATGACTACTTATCCTTCAGAAAGGATTTGTGACACTTCTTTGTGAAACAAAAACAACAAAATATTTTTTGCTGTGTTATTGTCCAGAACAAAGACACAGTGATTTTTTTCTGAATTAAACACCTTTAATTTGACACAAAACAGGTACACAGAATTCGTATCAGTTTGGGAACAATGGCGCATCAAAAGCACAGCCTGAAATTCTTGTGTGCTCTCTTTTGTTCTGGACGTTTCGAAACTGATACAAATTCCGTGTGCTGTATTTCTGCCCGTCGGGGTGACACAGAGTTATAGGGATAAAGAGAGGAGTAATGAGTGTTTGAATAGGAAGCCATTAATTGGCGGTAGTTGATGGTGTCGCGTGTAATGTGTGTACTCACGTACGGAAAATGCTGTTAGTGTGTTTACAAAAGGAAGTGAAGGCAGAATTAGTTGCGAAACGTTACATACATTGTGATGTATAAATAATGGAAAGGTTATAATGTTATAATTATTCAAATGGAAATAGATGTCACTTAAATTTACACGTTTTGTTTGTGTTTTGCCTCCCCACTCTCTTTTTGTTTGTGTTTTGCCTCCCCACTCTCTTTTTGTTTGTGTTTTGCCTCCCACTCTCTTTTTGTTTGTGGTTTGCCTCCCACTCTCTTTTTGTTTGTGGTTTGCCTCCCCACTCTCTTTTTGTTTGTGTTTTGCATCCCGCTCTCTTTTCCGTTTCTTCGCAATTTGAATTGAGTTTCAACATATTTACTTTGTATTTTTAAATCTTTGACAATGGGTATTTCCCTAAAAATATTGTAACTAAATGTGTAGAAACTTACTATTTCTGTTCTTCATAATTATGATGTACATCATTACATTACGGTTTTCCAAATAGCAGCACCAGTCGCGGATCCAGGATTCCGCGTAGCAGGAGGCGCCCGGTCCCATGGGGGCGCCACCCCTATTTTCGCCCAAAAATTCGTTGAAAAATGCATAAAAATGAAGAAATTTTCGGCTGCAGGAGGGGGCGCTCGCCTCCTGCGCCCCGCCCCCCCGGATCCGTCAATGTGCACAGTTTGAAAAACTAGTACATTTTACATTGCTGTACTGTGGCTGTGTTAAAAGTTAAAATAAGATAGCATTACATTTACAGTGTCCAAAAATCTGTTCAACAGAAAAATGAAACTAATTTATCTATCAATTCATCAGTTTTTGTTTAAACAAGAACGACAAAAGCATAACTTGGCAGCTCTCAATTAGATAATTTAATTTGCATTGTTTGTCCTGGGTGTTCCTGGAGTTTCTATCAATTTAGAACGTCTGAGATAAAAATATAAATGTTTATAGGTTTTCAGCCTTCAGTAGTTTGAGTTTCAGAAAATACATCAACACGACCAGTAGTATTTTTTAAATTGTCCATTTCTGTTCAATTTGGTCGCATTTATTTTACAGTCTACCTTTCTATACATCTTTTCCTTCATCTATCCACCTATAAATTCTCTTCTTTTCTTTTTCCTTCCCTTTCTTTGATTCCATATCAAGACAAGGTTCCTCTGCACTCTGCGGTTCTACGTGCCTGTGCTCGGGAACGGATTAGGGATTACCCGTGACGTCGCTACCGTTACTCCTACTGTTTCGCTACGGCAATCCGTAGGCGAGGGGAATGAGTCGCTACATCAGCAAATCTTCTATTCTTATCCGCACTGTGTCTATCATTAGAACTAATAAAACTTCAAGAGCGATGGACACAAAAATGTCTTTGTAGTTTTTTCCGCCTCTTAGATCTCTCTCGTGACCTGCCTTCTTAGTGAGGTACAGCTACACGTTTTGGTTGCACTGCAAAATGCTCGTACGTTTGAAGTCGTAGCACTCGGTTCATTCTTTGTTATGTATATACTTTGGAGAATAATTCAAATTTATGCTCCTGTTTGGTTCGAGTGAACGCCAATTCATAAAGTCTTACAGATTGCCAATGCAAGTTTAAATCTGCAATGTTTGATTGGGAGTTTACAATATCATACGACCAGTAGCGAACTACATGTATCTCAACCAAACTTGACTTTAATCTAATTATTTCGTAAATATGTTACAAAAATGACGCACTCTAAACCAAAATGAGTAGATTGTGTTTGTTTTTAGTACTAGAAGTCCCGAAAACAGGGTACGTAACCAGATTCTGCCGTATCAACAAAAGTAAAGTCAGAATTTTCCGACTAAACTAGAGAGTCAAATGATGCTTCGGATCCATTAATAGACGTATCAATGTATAGCTTAACATCGCCATTAGCTCATTAGAGCTGCGGTTCTCTCTCCATTAACAAGGTCCTTTTGTCATCTCTTTTTATTAAATCTCCTGCACAATACACACGACAGAACCACACGACACCACACGACACCACACGAAAGAGATAAAGACGAACCTCTAGAAATAGAGGTAAGAAGACAATCACATTAGGTTTATTACTGGCGTTTAAATTGGTCTAAATCTGGACATTAACGGTTGCGAAAAACCTTGATGGGTATGACGCACTTTTACTGTTTATCGTACTGACAAAGAATTGCATGTTTTTGTCTGAGCTGGGGACAATGACCCCTGCAAAACTACATAGTTATGCATCTATGTAGTCTCTTCTTGTGAAAGTGGATCTGATTTCAATTCTCATTTCATAGCAAAAGGCCATTGACACAACGTAAGCGCGTGCTGCCAAGTTATCAGTCGCATCTGTCTAAAACCATGGAAAACTGTGAGATTGACAAATGATTTATGAAGTCAACTTCAGATTTTTAGATTTTTTAGTTCATTTCTATTGGTACATTAAATTTGTGTAATAATTTTCTCATTTTTATAAAGTCATTCAGAATAGGACGCTACACTCGGGTCTGAAAACTATTATTCCAAGAAATGACCATGATCATTTAAAACATAGAACAGTGAGCAAAACCCGTATTTTAATTATTTTTAGTTTTTGTTTAGTTTTCATTTATAGTATTAATTCGATCCCGTCTTTTATCAGTATAGATAAACTAAGTTCTTTGAACAGACTATCAAATCATGATATATTCAATTTAGAGAATTACACAATAAGATGTAAATTTGTTTCAAAACCACAAAAGCGGTTAAGGACTTAATACTATTAAAACACAAGTTCACGTCACTTGTTCGTAGTACGTGCTGTGTGAAGAATAACGATGTAAGACGTATCAAGGAGATAAATTCTACACAACCGTTTGATAATGTTGTAAAATTTCCTCTTGATAATAATTGAATATTGAACAGCTTTGAGAAGCAGCCATGATGAGAGAAGGGCAATTAACGAAGCTGGCGTGGAATCACGGGTGCCTGCTGAGGTGTTAATGACACATTGATTCTTGTAAAGAAAGAGCAATTTAACATCAATGCAGGGTTAACATTAGTGAGGTTTAGCAACACATTTTATCGTGATTTACATAAAAGAGACGACAAGACTAACATTAAAATTCTTTCAAAAACTCTTTTAAATTATGTTTTCATATTCTTCATGTGTAAAGAAAGTTTACTTAATTGGTCTAAATTTCTGAAGGTCTGAAGTAAAAGTGAAAACCGTCCGAGTGCATTGAACAGATTTAACTTTAGAAGACAACGTAACTTAAACTGAGAGTCTCTGACTGCTGTGGTAAGTGCTAATGTTTTTACATGATCTGATCAAACCGATGAGGTGCATAGCCTCGTTATTCCCGTGTGATTGATACATTGAGACCAATTAAAGATGAACACACATTCGTCTGTCAGATAACACGTCGATCACTTACAACCACTGGCCTGCAAAAAGCCAAGTTAAGATTTGCTGGATAAAGCGCCCCTAAAAAGTTTGTGAAATTGCGCAGAAAATCAAATGCCCAGACCCCTCTTCCTGTTTATTCTCGCAGTAAAACAATAATGTACACAATCAATAAACAAATAGGAAAATTGTCACAAATCAACAAAAACAGACATAAAGAGGAGCAATATTTACCAAAACATGAAAATATCAACAGGAAACAAACTGTTAAATATCCTGCAGAACGTAATCTCTCTTTACGCAACTGAGAAAAAATACCTCCAAAATTGCAGTTTGCCTATAAAACCAGAACTTTTCTTTAAAAATAACCATTTAGCAATGAAAGTGCATTCATTGTATGTCGAAATAATGATGATAAGACATTAAGTTACATTAAACGTAACATTCTGAACTAAATTTGAGTTGTTTGAGAAAAATTTTGTACGTAACTTCCTGATCAATCCATCTTAGGATCCAGAGCATAAGAAGAGTCGATCAGAAAGGAAGTAAACGTATGAAACGGATTAAAAAACACGTAACTCAGAGATTACCATGGAAACTCCACCCATCGGAAGCTTGTGGAATGTTCAAACAGTGACACAGATCAATTAGAATGTTAAAGAACAAAGACGGTTAAAGAGACAATAGATACATTTGTTACAAATAAGGATAGGAAGTCCTTATAAGGCAGAGGGGTATTGATCTGGTACAGAGATCTGCTCCTCTGGAATCATGCGTGTAGCCGGGGTTACGTTAATTGCCATTGCACAATTGCAATGATATTGCATCCCATTGCAATACAAAAAGTACGTTATCAATGTGTTGTTCAATTTTCGATTTTGTCCTTTATTCAAATATTACAGACCAAAATAAAGGTAACAAGTTAACAGCACATGTTAAATTATGTTTTTATTAAGTTAATTGAACAAAGCAGCACTGATTTTATACCGGATCTCTCGCTTGAGTACTTACTCATGTACTTTTCGCATTCGTAATATTGCCATGCTATGCAAAGCAGAAAATCAGATCCTAGAAAGTATAGAAATTCACACTATGCATAAGTTCTGGTGAAAAGCACAACACGAAGTCTCGTCTTTTCTTTTCTATTCTATTTAGTGTATAGCCTTTGTTAGCTTTCGTCGCCTATGCGCTCTTTTCCGTTCTTATTGGTCAAGATCAAGTAGTTTACTTTTTTGTCACACAAAATTTTCCTCATGCAAGAGCGATGTTGTAAGTGTGTTGTCATTTGTACATCTGTGTATGTATTCAAGATGCATGCAGATGCCAAAATATTCCAGTGTGAAGGCAACAGTGCTCAAAAATAGTTATCTGCCCAGATCAATCAGACTTTTTCCGCAGCGGAAAAGAGCGGGAAAGCAACGAAAGTAAACATGGGCCACATGTCTATTTAAATATACTGTCGCACAACAGAAATTCTCGCAGAACTTGTGATGGACAGACAGCACAGCACGAATTTTAATATTCAAATAATTGTATTTCTGTGTAGTATTTACCCATTAACATTCATTTAAATACTTTAAAGTATCTAAACAATTCTGTCTGTATCTTTAATGAACAATGATTCATTCTTAACGGTCTGAAATGGCCAGAAATGCATTTTGCAGACGGGGTGGGGGTCCTATGCTTGTATGTTTAGGAACGTAGATTCCAGACTGTGCTGTTGATACGCAAAAATACAGCCTGACTTTTTCTTACACAAGACATGGAAACAACGGAGATTCTTCTTAGACTGTACAGCATCATTCAACAAAACTTGTACTCAAAAAGGACTTGTAAAAATAAATGAAAATGTGATAAACAAAAAAGAAATGGCGACAGAGGATATTTGCAAAACATCTATCTACTATCTATCATTTGGCAAAACTAAACATTTTTTGTATTGAACTTTCCTACTCGAAAATGAAATTTGAATGATATTTAATTTCCAGTCAGAAAATAAGTATTATAAGTAAGCTGTGACGACATAACTAAAGTAAATATTTTAATCTATTTACAGCATAAGTAGAAAGAGCAAAATTAGAAACTAAATTTTATTCTAATCAGCCCAATGTATTTTATGACAGTAGAGAGTGTATTCTTTATATGACTTTTCTTTAAATTATTTCCAATTAAACTGAATAGAAATTAAAGTAATCTGAATCTGAATAGAATGGTCACCAACCATATTGAATACTAAACTCTCTCTGCAGGTTCCCTGTTTAAACGAACTGCAAGCTAACTTATAAAAATAGTCTTGCGCTGGAAAATGGAACATTACATAATAATAACAGGTAACTAAAACGCTATGCATTGTTCACATGTGTAACAGCTCCCCCACCCCGGTTAGATGCCTGCAGGGATCCACCTGCAGCTGCACTTTTTGCCTTCTGATCAGAAGACGCATGCAGCAGGAAGGCAATCACGGCGACAGCTCCTCCTACTCCTACTCCGTCTGTAGGCAGGAAGGCATCCATCTCTGCGGCAGAGAGAGACACATACACAGACAGGTGTTGTGAATGAACGAACGTAGACGTAATTGACACTGTATCCAATCAGAGGGAACTTCCGACCACCTGTGGGAGGTGACATAGTAAAATACTTCTATATAATACTCATTCAAACTGCCAGAGAGTATCAAATCTTGTTCATCACATTAACAAGTTACTTACACTTGCTCTGATCAAGACAAGAGTGAAGGACTTTTGCTTGTGATTGAATCCTACTTGAGATCTACTTGCTTCACTGAAGAGAAGAAGATTCAAGGTTTACTTTCTCTGCTTCAACCAACAACCTCTACTACTTCTACAAGTCAACTGGGAAATATCTACTGAAGATATTACTACTACAACCAACACTACTACAAGATGAAGATGTCAGCAATGTTTACTTCAACTACAACAACTACTTCTCCAGTCCAGTGGATACTCAGCGCACTGATGATGGTTCTGATGGTTCTCAGAACATCAGCTGAAGGTAATGTTACAGGTATTGTCACATTGTGTTGTCTGTTCAGTTTAAGGGTAGGTTCTACATTTGTAAGATAGTTATTAATGAACAGTATAGGTGTCGAGATCTTTACAATTTAATCACTAGGACCAAGCATATGAGTTATCATTTTAGACTTAGCTTTTATTTTAACAATTTTGTAATTTAGGCAATGAGATAAAATATTTAGGGTTAGATTTTAGTGTAAAAGTTCTAATTTCTTTCAGTCTGAGATCAATTCGGAGACATTAGGCTTTATTTGGCAATCATCAATACAATCGTGTTTGCTCAGTTTCTGCCTGGTTCTCAATTAATCAAATTCCAATTTAGCTCAGCAATAGATAGAGAAGGATCAGTTTTATTTGTTTCTCAGTATGAAATTGATGCAATTCAGGCTAAATTCAATTACAGTGAGTGATATTATATAAATGACAATTTTTGATTAATGATTTAAACTTTAAAGTCAAAATTCTTAAATAGATTAAATAGGGTTAGTAAAATTTAGAATAGAAAATATATCGGAGATTCTGATTAATTTAGAGAAAAAAGTTTGCTGCTAGGTAAGATAACTATAGTGTAGATAGACAAGTATGGGAGTACATTGCAAATTAAACATTTTAGTAATAATAAGTTAAGAAATGCCAGAAAATAATATGTTTGAATTAGAAAGGGTTAGAAATGAGATATGACATCGAAAATATTTTAGTGAGAATTTCGACGAGTAAGATTATCTATTTTCCAGTACAAAGCAAGCAAGCTTTAGGTACCTCACTGTTGAGTTCTATTCACTGATTGGGTTTATTTTGCACACTCAGTGCAGTTTACAATTACAATTCATTTTGCCTGGTTCTCAGTGTAATGAGATGGAATTAATCTCATCTCTGTGGACAGACAAGGCTAATCAAGTGGTAATCCTGTCTCACTGAGACGGAGGTGCAGAGAAAGTGTAGGAAACTTTGGGAATTCTTTGCAGGCTTAGTTAGTGTTAATTTTGAATTGCAAAATTCAGGATAGAGACTCTTAAATGTTTTAAGATAGAATTGCAATTTCTTGCTGTTTAGTAGATCCTTTCTAATTTATTGAGTTTTACAAGCAAGTAAATCTTTTGACTTTAATTTTTTTTTTAAATTTTACGGTTTTTTAAATGTAGTCATTCCTTTAGCAGAAGCTGGCAGTAAGTGTAGAGAAAAATTGTTTTAGTAGGATAAGCCAAAGCATACATCATACATACATCATAATACAGTACAATAGGACAGTGCAAGAATAGATCTGTACAAAATGAAGGGTAGCATCTGTGAAGCTGCAGATATTAAGATTTTAGTGGTTTGTACTAAGAGATGGACAAATTGTGCTGGGGGCAGTTTCCATGGGATTTATACATAGGCTATCTGTAGCAGACAGATAGTCTTTATTCACACATTGCAAAATGAAAAGCACGGCTTTTATGGTGATTCCGGATGAAAATTATTCAGGGATCTGTCCCATCATTTACACTTTGATACATAAATTTGTTGAGGATGTTTGAATAAAACAATAGATAGGAGTGATGTATGATTCTTCCTACGTAATGTGTAGATCAGTTAGAACATCTCCTATTCTTTCACTTAATGAAGATTGAAACTGGAAATGATTATCTCTTTGGGAGGTTTCAAAATTTTACCAAATACTTATCATAACTTTTAGTATTATTTAGAGTACATCTATATCTCAATAGGTTTATTCATATAGCAATAGATGTGAGGCAGGTATATTTTAATAGATTAGTTTTCATTGCAGTATTCAAGTTCACAATTGAAATATCAGTTTCAATTTATAGTTAGCAGTTTAAAATATAAATTAGGTATTTAGTTAAATTTAGTTATTTTAATGAGGTAGCATTAGACAAATTATTCTAAGTTAGACAAATTAGATTTAAATTTTAGGATAAAGAGCTTTAATTTAGACTAGTTTGGAAAAAAATACTGAGGTAGTGACATTAGAATTAAAATTTAAGGACATGAACTTTAATTTAGGCTTGTTTAGTTGTTGGTGTATTGACATAAAGTGAGGGATAGCTCGGTGTGTTGCGGTGCAGCACACACATGAAACAGTGATATGTGCTGAGGTAAACAGACTTTCCCCACTCAACTGTGACTGTGAATATATTAAGAGTTAATGCAATACATACAGAGCCATTTATTTCTGTGTGGATGTAACCCTATGTACTATATACACCAGCTTCAATAGCATCATATTACTTACACAGCATTGATGTTTAGTAGTGTTAGTGAGGATAAAGAATGCAGAAAATATCCTTTAAACTTAGAGCAATTCAGAACAATACCACAAGTACATTTTACAAACCAAACAAACTGCATTAAAATACTATATTTATTTAATTTAGCAAATGTCCCAATTATAGTACTTTTATGAAAATATAATAAATAAAACAATTCTCCAACAGTTACAAACAAAACAGTCTTTAGTAACAGATTTGCAGATAGCATAGCTTAGGATAGGTTAATATGAGACCAGAAATGAATCAGTTCACTTTTTCTTATCTTAGTCAATTCTTTTGAAATATAGACAAAAAGAAAGTCAATTCAGAACAGTTCTTAACTTGCAAACAAAACCTTGACAACAGTCCTTAGTCACTAATTTGCAGGGTAGGTTATTATATATGTAAGACCAGAGATGAATTCATTACAGTTTTTCTTATCTTAGTCTTTCAAGTCTTTTGAAATATAGACAGAGTGAAGCCATCAATCTTATCATATTACTTATATCATACATATAGAGCCATAGTATTTGACAGTGATAGAGGAGGTTCCGTTCCCCGCAGTTCTATAACCCTGAACCGTGTATGACATGACCGGTGTTTATACAATCAATTCTGCAAACAACGTCCCGTCCGGTCAAAGCAAAGAACACCACATCCAGGTTGTTAGGCAGAAATGGGCAAAATATTCATGTCAATAGCAGAATCTGAATAAAAGATCCAAGCAGTTTAGATTTAGAATGCCCTTTTTTTAGTTAAATTGTGCATAAAATTTATAATGCCCTTTTAGTATAGCTTAAATGGTGAGTACATTCTAATTGATAGATATCTACATAAAATCTGACCTTCATAAAATTAAATCTTTTTTATGAAAATTATATTGATACCAACATTTGCAATATATTGCTTAATATATCTTTATTTATTTTTAGAAATAGTGCCCTCATCAGCATAGCATTTTTTTACGTCAGTAAGCTTAGTCACTAACCTTTAGCTAGATTAGAAATAAGTCTTGACTAAAACATGCAACTTAGTAATACTCTATTTTAAATTTTGATATTTATTTCTTAAAATAAACGAAAACGTGACTTCGCAATTTATTCGTAAAGGTTCCACATTTTAAACGTCATAAGTTACTAAAAATAGACAGTATATATTTAAAGTAATAAGTCAGCTTCGTCTATTCTACATTATAGGCTTGTTAGGCTCAGGTATAATAGATAGATATAAATTACATCAGCGAGGAAAACACGAAGTTGACATTTAGGTAAATTGTTAAAGTATTGTGATTGTCAAGAGATGAATTGAGAGAAGAGGGTGCTTATTTCAGGTGACAAGCTAGATTTTACGTTTATTTTAAGAATTGCAGAAAAAGGAAGCACAAATTGACTTTAGAAGGAAGGTAGAACTGATAAATAATGCAATAGGACAGGCAGGCTGGAACTGTAATGTTTACATAGGCAAAATAATGACTTAGTAGGGAGTGACTTCAGCACTTTAAACAGCAAACGTCAAGTGTTTTACACCGGGAAAATGTACTTCCGCTGTTACACCCAATTATTCCTCCCCCTCCCTTGCCTTCATCAATTTCAAACGCATAAAGCAGCTGTGTGAAAGATAAAACAACTTGTGAGATCAGAGAGCATCAACTCCGTAGAAGTGTAGGAACTTCTAAAGACAAAACAGCTCATCTGAAATTCATTATTAATACAAGAATCTGCGCTTTAACTTAGAGGTTTTTGTTTCCCCAAGAGACCTAATCAAGAAAGGAACTGCTACTTATCTTTCTGCTTTTGATAAATGTTCCGGTTAGAATAGACTTATAAAAGGCATAATATTACCTAAATATAGCATCGCTGAACAAAACGCGCTTCCGAACTATTTTAACTGGCAACGCCCCCCCCCCCACCATTTTGCAGGCTAAAAATTAGTTTAAGTTTAATTTTAGCTTTACTAAAAGTAGAGTCAGTAACATTTATTCCTTAGTAAGATAATGACCTATGCATTTAGCTATGAGTTATCCATGAGTAAAATTTATGCTTAGTCAAGAATTATCTTGCCGATGAGTTTTTAACTGTGTTAAAATAGACGTAGATATTTTTAATGGGATCTTATGTAGCAAAGTTTACATCCTAAAATACTCAATTTCGGAGATGAATGAATCTTGCCATGACATGTTATTACTGGGAAATTTGTGCCCATTTGTAAGAACATTCATATTACACAAGATATAATTTTCACATGGCAAATCTGCCAGCTTTTTCAGTGAAGGAGATTACATGCAATAATTTCTCTGATGAAAAACGTGGGACCTTCAGATCCTAGCTGATGAATTCAGAGCATAAATGGGGTCACTTACATCCCTGCCTGGGTCCCTCAGATAAAGGTAAATGAGTTTATGGTAAAAAAGGAAATATTAAGATTTTTTTGTAAAAGAGATTGAGGAAAATTTTCTTTCAGAATATTCGGCCACAATACAGTGCAATGACAAAAGAAAGTGATCGCAGTACAAAGAAATCGTATCTTTTTGGAAACGAAGAGAAGAAAGGAGAGAACGAAAGAATTTCACATTGTGCTTTTGATGTGCTATTGTTAAACTTCTGATACGAATTCCGTGTACTGTTGAAGATGCATTAGGGCAGGCTGTACAGAGTAGGTTAGATAGCATTTTAGGTCGTTATGTCCATTTTATGCTTTGAAAGACATTAGAATAAGTAAAATGGTGCAGTTAGACATTAGTTTCTACCGGTAGCACAGGAAATAAGTCTGCATCCATTCACTAGTATTCTGTTAAAATTCATAGACACTAAACATAATGTTACTTTATCACTTCATAAGGTACAATACTCTAACATAACTTTGAATTCATTGCGGTTGACATTTGCGGTTGAAATCCAATATCTTATAGTACTCATTCATTCAAGAGCTAAAAGTCAAACAGGCGAGATAATATTCCTTTGTAGAAATGGGTGTGTCACCATACGGTAGACGCTAGTTTCCGTTTTATCCAATAAGCGTAGTAATCTGATAGGAAATGTGATAAGAAATTAAAGACAGCTTTCCTAAAATAGATCTGCAGATTTAGCACCTTTCTTGCTTCTTATCCAATCACAAAGACGCTTCTATTTTTGTTTCGGTCACGCCTTCGTTTTTTTCACGACGACAGAACCTATTTCCGGCAGATGAAGCGAACGTACGATAGTCAGCTAATATAAAATAAAGGCATTGTCCTCAATTACATGACCAGGAAACTAACCTTAGGATTACAGCTGCTATTTTTGTACGTCTATATTTAAGGTTGACACTAGGGTTAGAATTGTCCCCTAAAGGTTACCTAACTTTACGTTAATAAGACAAGGTGTAGAAATAGTAATTTATTTTATCTACAGGAAGGAAAGCAGTAATAATCATTTATCATTTCAATAGTACATTCTTAGTCTAGTTATAACTATTGTAGGCATTATTTCCCTTTATTCATAAAACCCCTTTCACAGCACAGGAATGAGGACAAACTAATGTCCTTTCATTTTGTAATTCAAATAAACAAGTTAAGTCAGATAGTAATCTTTACTGAAACAAGATCTAAAATTAGAAGTATGTTTTGGGTTTTATATTTAGCAAGTGACATACAAGAAGGCATGTGTTCTTTTTCTAATTTCGTTGATATAGAGGTTATTTTATAAGACAAAGAAGATTGCCATTCCTGTTAGCCTTAGCTAAATTTAGAGCAGTAAAGTTATATTTATAAAAACATAAAGTTATATTTGGTAACTCAGATTGCTATTTCTGTGTTTCTATTTTAAGGCCTTAGATATCTAAGAAGGTTATTTTTAAACAGTAACAACATCGCATCGGGTATTATTTTCCAGTTAGGAAGATTATATATAATAGCCTTAGTTTTATCTTTGGTAATTAGAAACTATTTTAGAATCTAGCCTTCGACTTATAAGAAGGACATTCTCCATAGATTGACACCAGGTCAGATAAGATTACTTGTAATAGTGTCAGTTATAAATAGTAACTTTGCTATTTTTATAGCTTCTATATTTAACTTTAATAAGGAAACTCCAGTTTCAATTAGCAGAGATTGAGTATTGTGGAAACACAGTTATGATGTAGACTCTTAGATACATTAGTGAAAGAAGGCAATTAGAATGAATGCCTGCAGCAAAAAACATAGCGAGAGTGCTTTTAATGTGGCCTTTTGTTAATAGTTGGTGTAGGTGAAAAGGGAACAATATGCATTCCTCAGTGTAAATGAATAGATCAGAAGATAGAAAAAGTCATTGTGTGCTCATAACAGTATTGCAAGGAAAATAATATCATACAATGGTTTTATTAAGTATTCTTATTTCATTTGTTTAGTCCCAGTTTAGTGTATAGTCTCATGTATTGCTGAGGGGAGTGGTTGGTTATGATAGTGTTAGCTTTATATACAATGCTTGTAGGAAGTGGTAAATAGACAGTCTGTGTAAAACATTAAAGGATGTAGCATTATTGAAATAGACCTAGCTTTTTCTACAGCAGGCGGTCAAGATTGTTTCATAATAAAACCTCATGTAACGTAGTTACTCTTAATATTGTTGATTCAGTGAATAATTGAAAATGCAGCTGGGCAAATAGGAACCTTGCAGGTGTTTCAGATTAAAATGATTCTGACTTCAGGATACTGACCGTTTTACAGTGGTCAGTGGCTATTTCCAATGTATTTAGATTTGTAACTGACCCCAAAACTTTACAGATAATAAAGGAGTTTTAGCGTCAAAGAACTTTACCGAGGTTAGATGAAAGGAAATTGGTCAAGGATAAGAGTTAGCTAATGCTAGATGTTAAGTTAGTGAACGAAAGTAAAACTGGCCGTTTATAAAAGAAAAAAAACCCCAGCACTTTATGGCAATTCTTGTATCCAGTAGAGAACTAGCGTTAACAGACGAGGTTTCTGTGTAGGAATGACAGCTCCCAGCGCCTGGCAATCTGCCTTATATAACAAACGTAAATGTCACCGACAACATCAAATCATCACTTCCGATGAAACAGCTTCTCTGCTGAGTTAAACTTTAAACATTTAAATTTTAAAGACAGATCAGACAACAAAGTAAAGTGCACTTCCCAGGCACCTTTATCAAGCTTTTTGAATGTTTAATGTCTAATGGGTGTGCCCCTGTTCCGAAGCTAAGAATCGCTATACAAAGCAGCCTTTGCCTATATTAGGAAAACACTTCTTTTGACGTCATTAGGGCATTAAAGTTAAACAGAGTACGTTTACCTGTGAGTGTATTGTTTGGTTTATGAGAGTGGAAGAAGGAAGGAAAGTAGTTAGCTATGGTTTATCACACATTTACCTTCATTTGTACAATCCCACGTAATTGCCACTGCCTATGCTATTTGCCCATTAGCAATGTGTTCATTATTTCCTCAATGTTAAATACAGACTGGGAAGACAATGCAGCAGCAATTATTCATTTAAGAATAGGTAGGTTTGGGGGAATTTCTAGGCACAATTTGAACTCAAATAATTGAATGAAAATGTGCGTGCGTTTCAAAATTTACCACTTCAGTATTACCCTGAAACATACCAGCTTAATTCTAAAAATAGCCAGAAGGTTTGTAGGTTCTTTTCATTTGAATCGGAGATTGTTTTATTATTTTCTGTTAAATTTCAAATTATAACTTTGAAATTGAAAAAATCTTGATCCAAAATTCAATAAACAGTAGTCTACCTAACGTAAAACTTGACATTAATGATTTAACACTTTTATGATTGTTATCCATCTGAGGAATAACTTTGCCAGGAACGTGATTAATGTGTTGTACAATGAATAGATTTGTGAGGATTATGTTTAAATCCCTTCAGCAATCACACGTTTATAATGTAATCCACCATTCATGGTCCATTTCCTCAATCTGATATCAAACACCAAGTTCTTTTTTTATTATTTCAATTTAATTCAATGTAGATTTTATTTTTCAATAAAAAATCTCCTTCATTGTTGTATGTTATCAAATATTTTTACAGATTACAGCCATAAATTATTATGTCCAATTCACAGTTTTATTTCTTTTTCTTCCAACATACCAGATCATGCCAAGGAGATCTGTCACTTGGAGACGTTCAACGCGTCCTGTCCCCATGGCAGCGTCATCATGATGCAAACAGCCCGCTACGGACGCATGCGTGTCGGACGCTGCCTCTCAACCAGCTACTTTGTTGGTTGCTATACCGACGTGTTGCCCTATGCCGATGCCAAGTGTTCCGGACGCCGTTCCTGCTCCATCCGAGTCCTTGATCCAGAACTAGTCCAGTTTCAGCCCTGCAGAAAGGATCTGATGGCTTACTTGGAGGCTTCCTACACCTGCATTCCAGGTAAATATAATGGATATCTTGAGAATTCACAGGCTAAGAATTTAAATGTAGAATCTGGACGCTCCGAAAAAGAGAGAAAGCTCGAAAATACCACGAAACTGTGCGAACTAGCCCCGGGTAATGTTAATCTTTCACCAGTGAGTTCTCAGGTCCATATTACAGGAAAGTGACTTGACATTCATAGCTTCTTTATTTAGCTGTAAAGCTGTTCATCTAAGATTGAGATCTTCCTCTAGAGATAGTCTAATTATTTTGCAATAGGAAACGTTCAATACATAACTATAAGATCAAACTATTTCTTAAAGCATAAGATATTTTACTTGAGCATTTATGTTTTATTAAATACTTAAATTTCTTTGGTACAAATCAATTGATCAATTCCTGCAAAAGTCCTTCTAATTTCCTTGTCCTTCTTCACTACAATGGCTTTGTTACTGAGGTCAATCTGACACAATCAATCCTCATCAGAGATAAGGCTTATTTAACCCTCTGTGACATATGTACCATGTAACATAATCTTCTCTCTCACATCCCTCACTCTCTGCAAGGCATAATTACAGGCAGAGGGTTTACAATGTGACATGTGTCCTTGTTCCCACAGAAACACAGAGACAAGAAGGATTCATCAACTCTGAGATGTACTGAGCATTCACACATAAGACTAACATGTGACATTTAGTCCTTAGTAGTAACTCTAACACAATGACATTACTTGGTTTCTATTGAGAATAGTCGTTAGAGCTTAGACATTGAAAGATAATTATGAAAATTAAAGCAATTAAGTTATCAAACAAGAACATAAAGCTTAATTTCTTAAGAAGAAATATTTATTTTACGCATAAATTCTTAATTTTTAAGAATCTTCTACAACATTAAGTTTTATTGTCCATTAGAAACCTTTTGAATAACATCCTGCATAGGCACTGCTTTAAATAAATATGAATGTGTTCACTGTCCAGTATACTGACAGTGTGAAAGGATATAGGTGCAATGAGGGTCAGTTAACTTTCATTACTCATGTGTGATACCTAGTGTAAGGTGTCTGATAGTCTATAAACCATCTCTGATAACCTCTGGAGCTTTGCATGACAAGTCCCATGTGGGAAAGGCAATTCATTCTGATGAAATGTCAATCCTGTTAGAATGCTACAAGCTTAGACCCCAGTGTCATCCCAATGACATCACTGCAACCTCACCATCAGCCTTCTTAAATTGCAATTTGGCAGATACAAACACACTTATTTGCCCAATTAGATTGGTAGCCTAACATGCAATGCTTTTATGGCAACAATGTAGCTTTGCTGTAAAATGTACAAGGCAATTCTGGAAAGTGTGGGCCATTGTGAGCTAAAAGCCAGCAGTGATAATCTTACTGGGTGAAACCCCTCTAGGCAAACTACCTTTAGTATTTATGGAGGCTATAAAAACTACCAAAAGCACTTTTCAAAATTTCCTCCTCACAGTGAGAGACCTTAGACATGATTCTTTGTGAAAGTGTCATTCTGTAAGAAAAACATCATCTTACATGGTACAGTATTGGAAACCAGGACAATGTATCTTGACAATGAAACTTGATATGGATTTTATAACCTTGTTTGTCACAAATAAAAATGTCAGAATCAAGTAACATTACAGTTAACTACCATTTTGAAAAAAATATTTTGAGCTGATAAATTGATACTTTATATATTGAGTTCAGGAATCAGGATTGCAACTACTTTTTCTTATGTAACAAACAAGTTTCCCCTTTAGGAGATGCTATTCATGTCAATTGAATTACAAAAGATCCGCTAATTATAAAAGTGATGCACGCTTTTAGAGGCATTAGGAAGGCCACTTTAACTGCAGTAAATTGCTCCCTGCAGACATTACAAAGAAAATCTCCACTTAAGCTTCCTCAGCAGCTCAAAGCTGCAGAATTTAACATGCAATTATAAAAGTCATATTGCACATTCCTGCTGATAAAAGGAAGCAATTTATAATTATTTCCTTCATAATCAGATAAAATGGAAATAAGCAAGATATAAATTACTGTTAAATTATCCAATCATCATTATTTTGCCCCATAGTTTTAGCTGTTAATTTATCAACACTTCCGTGCAGGGTTTTAGTTACATCCAGATTTTACTTCTGAGCGCATTTTTAAGCAGCTTTTGTTTTCGTGAAAAAAGGAGAAAACTTAGTTTGT
This sequence comes from Haplosyllis anthogorgicola, assembly GCA_038406195.1. Taxonomy (NCBI): domain Eukaryota; kingdom Metazoa; phylum Annelida; class Polychaeta; order Phyllodocida; family Syllidae; genus Haplosyllis; species Haplosyllis anthogorgicola. Next base: position 29,388 of record JBCAUI010144424.1, read on the forward strand.
CATCTCGTATCTAAAGGGTACTTTAAATAGAGAACACCCAATGTATTTGTTTTTTGAAGGAGCGCGGTCCTAATATCTGTCGCAAATCGAGAATCCCCATTGATGGCCATGGAGCATGCATAGAGAGCGGTAAATTCTAGTGCGAAATCCCCATAGAGTGAGAAATATATTGGGTGTTATGTAACCAAAATGTATAATTCTCTATTAACACTATGTTCTTGATTTCAGTTCCTGACTGGTCCAGCGAGGAATGCGTGAACTCCGGCAGCATAGACGTGAAGCCCGACAACGGCTACCTGTCGTTCCGCGCAGGGCACAGCATCCCCGCCGGCACCGCCTCCTGCCCCTGGAAGGTAACCAACCCAGCTTCATTACTACCACAAAGCCGTAATAATGTGACACGTGTCAGGCGGAGAGAGTATACGAGAAGATTTAAAGGATTCACTTGAAACAGTTTCTTAAAGTGTGCAGCTGGCTAAATGGTCTTCATTTTGTCTCTATGTAAATGCGTCAGATATTGATGTGCGTCTATGCCACCTATTAATTGTTTCACCCTAATCAATTCAATTAGATATTGTCTCCATCTGCCTTACATACTTTTATACACACACATGCTGTCTATGGAGACCCGTAAAGAGCACACTGTGATTTTTGCGTGAACAGAAAATGATCATAATTTAGCCAGCTGCTGAATATAGAATTTATAGAACAATAGAATGAACATTTATGACGGGTTTTATTCAGTTACTTTTGTGTAAATCATAACGTTAAAATTTTATACCAAGTTTTTTGTGTAGATTGGAAATTTCTTAATTGAACTAAATGTTCGACTATTTTTGTTCTCTGTAAGTTTCTAGCGAAGGACGCGGAAATGGAAGTCTAATAAAGAGATCTTTAATTCAATAACAACATTATTTACTAATTTTGACAGGTTGAAGTTGCCGCTGGACAGAAGGTCAAGTTTGACGTATTCAGCTACCTCCCAATGACCAAAGATGGCAGCACTGTTATCGAGATCAACGGCGCCCCCTGCAAACACTCTCTGGTCTTAATCGACGGAGAACAGACGCACGAGGTACATAAATTCCCATAAATAAAGATTACTTTTACTGAACAATAAGTATAGCAAACTTCACAATAACTAAGGTATAACTCACTATTCAACTTAATCAATCAGAATGAATTCAATTAAAAAATATATCTTCAGCAAAACTAAATCTGAATAAGAATCTGAAGTAATCTGGTAGAAATGTACAGACTAAACCACTCTGGAATCACGCTTATAATTCTCATAACGCATTGTATTTGCAGATGTCTGTGTGCAAGACGAAGAGCCGCATCGAGCACATCTACACGTCGACCCGCAGCTCAGTACAAGTCTACCTCAAGAGCGACAGCCCGATCACGCACCACTCCAGGGCCTCCAACGTCCTCCTCAAGTACGAAGGTAAGCAAGCAATGAGATAATTCAGTTAGCTATTGCTACAATAGAATTGAAGCTTGATGGTTCACCGCACAAATTGCTAAACTGCGGGAAAAATTTTGTGGGGTAAAAGGTGTATCAACAGAACAATTGAACAACATTAATTAGACACGGCAACGGCACATTACGAGGTGCATTTATGCAAGACAATGTTGTAGCACTATGTAGTTTACACTATCTTGTTTGAGAATGCGAGCACGGCTTTAAGTGAGATCATCTGGTTAGGTTTGAGAAAATAGGTGAAATACGGAGGTAAAAAATAAGTGTAGTAGAGTGAGAAACAATAGAAAAGTTTATGAGCTTTTGTTTCAAATTCATGTAATCAGTCTTGAAATGTACAGACAAAGATTAGCTTTAAGCGAGAACATCTAGTTAGTTATTTGAGAAAATAGGTAATGGGGATCAGATGAATTGAAACACAAATAGGGATAAGTGTAGTCAAGTAAGATACAGAGGAAGTTAACGAAGTTTTGTTATAAATTCATTAAACCAATGTTCAATTGTACAGACAGAGATTAGCTTAAAGATTAAGGTAAAGGAATCTCAAGGTAGGCGCACAGATAGATACGCAGGAAGAGTTACTAAGTATCAGGATAGATCTGTAATAATACTCAGTTGTCAATACCCAGCCAATATGTTGTGGGGCAATTTTCTTTAACCAGCCGTAAGAAGTAGTCAATATATAGTTCTTGTAAAGGATAAATGCTTCAATGAAAGTAGCGTTAAACCACAGAGCAATAAAGAGAGATATTGTATGTATAATGAGGTAAATGTCTACCTGATATTTCCTACTACGTCTTTAGTCTCCAGACCTTTTATCTCTAATTGACGCACTTATATATGATAGATCTATTGTGAAAACATCTAATTTATTTATAGCCATATATATTTATATCAAAAGCTTACTATATGATATCTGATATCAGTGGCTATTTTAGACTAAGGAAAAAGAACCAAAGATATTTTTACTCTTTTAGATCATCTCTTGTAATCATCTAATCATTACTATTTTTGTGCCACATTATAACAAAAAAATGCTCTTAGTACTACATAGTATCTCCAGCAAACAGTTAATTTAGTAAGGGGACTCAAATGAATACTATTAGCAAAGGAAACTGGTCACAAAATACAACATTAAAGATTAGTACACTTTGATGGTCAAAACTAAGGTATTTTTGAAGAGACACTAATCTTATTGATTTCTTTGATTTCTAAGAGCAATAATCTGGCTGATGTGTTTGTGATATATTCTCGTGGAATGTTGATGTGTCGTGCAAAAACATCACCCCTCACCCTCAGGCTGGACTTTAGAACAGAACTAAACACGCTTCCGAGTGTCATAGAGATGATAGCCTAGCTGACATACAATGTTAATTTAGTTTAGAATTTAAAAAAGATAAAGCATAAGAATTCTAAAGTGCAGTTCAAACAACCGACTTACAGATATTGACCTTTTTCTTGGATCTCGCCTTCACATTGACATATTCTTGGTAATTAGCACCTTGGGAGGCTACCAAGAAATCCAGCTGCTTTTCTCACCTAATTCCCAATAAAATCCCACAGATATCAACAGAAACCATATATCCTGGCATAAATGCGGCAAATGGCTAAATGTGACTTACATTTACTGTGGTTTCTCAAATCCAAAGTGTTTTCCCTACAAAATTTTGCTTATTCTATTGAGCCAAAGGGACAATAGAAGCAACAGCTTAATCAGTCTGGTTAATTCATTAATGGTGGAAGTTACTAATCTAAATAAATAATCTAATTAATGATTTCTCTCTGTAGCTGTTGGTTGTCCAGACATTGAAGGCATCATGAACGCTGAGATCGAGCGAATTGACGCCACTGCTGTCGTGAAGTGCCTGACTTCTCCCGAGACCTGGCATCTCGTCTGTCGAGATAACGCGTGGATCGGCGAGATTAAGAACTGCACCACGCAGGCGCTAGAAGGTAGGTTTCAATAGCGTTTCAGTCTGCAAGCACTCCTTTGTAAAAATTCGGATATATTCTGGCTGATTAATGCAGGGTTCTAAATCAATTCAAAACTCATTCTATTGCTGCATTTGCTATTTTCATGAATTTTAATCTGTTTTGAAATTTTGTTTGTTTTTGGAATTGAAATTTTAAATTCAAAATTGAAAGCCGCAATAAATGCAATATAAACTTTAACGTAAATGACACAAAATCATACAAAATGGAAAGTGAAAATGAATCAGTGATCATATTGACAATTGAACCTAAATTTTAATACAATACTGTAAATTAAATCAGAAAAACAAAACATTTGCGCCAATTTACCAGTTTTTAAAATTAATTTCGAATTTTCATGTTTGAATAGTAAATTAAAATGAGAAAAACAGTCAAATTGCAGTGTTTTCCTTGCAAATGCCAATAATTTCCTTGGCAATGTAAATACAAGACCGTTATTGTTGTATTTGTCCCCAGTGAATGGGAAATGTCTGTTCGCATGCAACTGAATGGATGGAAAAATTCGTCTAAATCAAAATAGACATTCCAGGTTTAACAGTAATTTTGATGAATTGCCAGTGTTAATTGTAATTATTGTAATCAGAAATTAACATGTGAAGCAGCATTAACATTTTGTCGTGTTGGTAATTAAGGGACATTGCCCAGAATCGTAAGGATCAATTGGCCCTCTTACTCTTGGTTGTATCCTTGTTAACATCAATATCATTTTCATAGGATTCCATACTATTCTGAGTTCTACTCATGGAAACTACATGGCAACATCTTGATACTGTTGTCATTTAGAGATTAGAATACAATTTCTTTAATGTAGCATTACGTTCTGTCATAGGTCTTTGTGGACCTATGGTTCTATTAAAAAGCATGGAAAGAAACATTTTCAAAATTGTAGGGATATTAAGGGAGTATTTTTCAATAGTTTAAAGAACTAGTTTTTGGACAAGATTTTCTTTCATTCAATTTACCTTTCAGTTAATGAGTACTCATTCCTATTGAAATGTAAACACTGAATCTGATATTGATTCGTGTTCTGCATGATAAATACCGTGATGAAAATTCCCAATAGGAACTCCTTAATTAAGTTAGGGTGCAGGTGCCTTACGCCCCTAGGTAAGAGAGAATGAACTGAAACAGGTAAAGTTGTAAGTTAGAACGGGGAAATAAAATCAGAAAGGGTAAGTAATAGATGAACAACCAAGGGGATACAAAAGTCAGCCCAGGTAATCTGGATTGGCACCAGGATTGCCAATTAGGGATACTACAGAGAAAGTACACAGGCATTGCTTAACAGACAACAGAGGTACAGATGACCAGAGGGAGGAGAATATTTGAGAGGACTCAGAGAGAGCTAATTTTAGGAAATTCCAACTATTAAGCATACTTTGCATAAGCATAACGGTAACCAAACAGACTCGCAGATGGAATATAAAACAACAACTTTCATACTGGATTAGCTCTCTTATACTGTTTATTTAATACAATTACAAGTAGAACCGACGTCTCCCACACAATTATGCTTGGTTCCCGGTGAATGCCGTGTTTTCACAATCACCAGTTTGAACCAAGATTGAATTTGTCAAAGTGAATTAGACGGCAGGAAGTCAGGGAATAAAACACGGCATCGGTTACATAATAAAACACACACATGGGGCCCGCGTGGTGTAGAGGTAAGATCAGGTACCGAGTAAGATTCGATTAGTAATCGATTACTGTGAAGTAGAGGTAAGATAACAGTTAAGGGTTTGTATTCAATATTTTGTGTGCAGGAAAATTATTTTTGCTACTCCTTATTATTTTCATGATACTGTTAAGAACAGCCATGGGCTGATATTTAGTAAACATTTATCAGCTGATTTGGCTTTGTAACAGGTAAATAGATTTTGCAAGAGGTAGGTTGATCTAAAATAGGAAGAAGGTGAGTTACAGAGTCATTACCAAAGAAAATAAAATGATTCATTCAATTTCACAAAGTATTTAACACAAGTTAGGGTTATGTTAAAATTCAAAGCCTGTAGTTGATTTTTAATCGATTATTGGCGAATCAGGCGAATAGTGGGTTACACCACTAAATACAGGACGATCAATATATACCAGGCGAAATCTAAATCCCATCGAGGCAGCAGAAAAGTTTGCAAATATTTTCATGATCAGTCGACACAAAACAAGGACGATGATGATGAGTGGAGAATCAATTGAGACGAATGCTCTGTGCCTTACAGTGCAAGCAAGACAAAATGTTTTGACCCCAAAACAAAAATTTCTTCATATCAAACAAAATTTCTTGACTAAGACTAAGAGAATCTTGCTTCGGCAAGATTAGAATGAGAAGCAAGAAAATGAATGGGAAAGGAGTAATGACAGACATAGATGAAATTAGCAAGAAATTTATCTTTTGTCTTGTAATTTATTTCATTATGACAGACGAAGAATGAATAGAGATAAGTGTAATAGACGTTTTTTTACATATCATTGGATTTAGCACCTCAGACAAGGGATTTCGAAAACACATTCTTGGAATTGTAATCTTACAGAAACTCATTCCATATACAAAATTTTCCAGGAACTAAATTGAATTTTGAAGTCTCAGTTTATACTGCAAACTTTTTGCTGCCAGTGTAACAGTTAAATTTAGACTAATCATTCAAACATTTACAACTGCCTAAAAATCATTCTCCTGGTATAGGAATTTAGTGATGCTGACTAGAATTCAAAAACCTGGTAAGTCATTATTGATTGGTTGGAAACTCACACCAGATGTGTTGACGAATTTCATTAGTTCTCTGCAAACATTTGAAACTATGTTGGACAGAGACAAGCATTGTTAGTGGTTCCACAAGTCATTGCCTTCTCTCACAAAGACCTCTCAGCCTGTAACCCAATATTTATCATGCTCCCATACACTGGAACACGTTGTGGGAAATTAAAATTGATTGAGAGGTGCTGTTGTATGACAAGTAGTTCTCTCACACAGATTATTGAAGGTCATTCTGCAATCATAGATTGGGAAATGAGAATAACTCTCAACAAACACAAGGCATGTTCTTGCATTCTGTTCTGGATATGAACAATGTTTCCACAGGCAGAATAATTTTGAATAGCTCAACAAATATGTGGTTAAGCTCCTGCACATAAGTATCTCATGGTCAATCTAATAGAGGGAATTGACAGAATTAATTGTTCTTTTCAAATAGAAGTCCACCCACTTATTGTGTATTGTGCCCATAGTCTATTGTGGTTAAGGAACTGTTTCCTTTTTTGAGTATCTCTCAACATTTGACAGAAATATCCCATTAAATACTTACAGTTTACAGTTTGAGGCAAACTGTAGCTGACAATCAAAGAATACTTTGGTTTTAGCCTACAGAAAAGGAAAATGAACTGTACAAATGTAAGAAGAAAAGTCTAATTTTTCCCCTCAAGGAAAAGTTTGTTATAAAATAGCCACTTGTCCTTGAGACCTGTTTAATTTGACCAGACATGGTCTGAGGGCAGGAGGGAATTCATCCAGGTAAAGAAATAGACAAACACTTAAGCTAATGAAGAGAATAGCCTTGAATTATCCACCTTCATGACTCTAATTAAGTTGTAACTTAGCTTCAAAGTCGGGGAGATTAAAGAAGACAGGTAGGTTATATATGCGACTATTTCAGTTTATGACTTAACTTGTAGCCATGGTTTCTGTCATTTATCATACATTTTACTAACATGAATGTTTGCAAATGAATGTTGACTTGTCTGTGTAAATTGCAGTTGACTTGATTGTATTCCAGCATTCCAAATTCAGATTTCTAAACGTTTATGTTGTTTCTTCTTTCAGATCCTTCCGTAAGCAAAAGCGGAGTTCCAGCAGCAACCAGCATGAAATACAAGTTTCATTATGGTAAGTCATTTTAACTGTATTATAAACACATAAACATGCGAACTGTTAATTCAATGACTATTAATCTCAAACATTATACAAACCCCATTAGCTTTTATAATGCTGAACGTCTATTTAACGTTTGAATAAAAGCCAAAAATGACATTATATCAAAGTTCTGCAATATCTCGGTATGTATTAAAGAATAATGTCCCTGACATCATTCTGAAAAGTTATCTAATATTTCATTTTTGAAATTTCAAAAAATCTGAATTTGGAATCAAATTTTGATCTTTCAATTTTGGTGACACACAATACCCCATGCACAATGGTTCAGGCTCTGTCATACAAAATGAAGGTGATGAACACAGCATTTTATTCCTGTTTATTTTAATATGTTTTATTTCTCTGTTACACAGGTGTGCTGATCGCTGTAGCTATAGGTCTGGTACTTGGTGTCATGATTGGTACCGTTCTGCTCATGTGCATGATGGCTCACAGAAAGAGGTATGTTACTGTTTCAACCTCTCACTACAGGACACAGTCAGGAATACAATTTTGGAAAACAATCCAAAAATCTCAGTCTTTCTTTCATTATATTTCCCTGATTGTGTCCCTCTACTTTAGTATATTCCTTAACCTAAACAACGAGGCTAGTCCTTCACTGACTCCAAAAAAGTCTAGCTACCAAATCCTAAACTTCCTTAAATTCTCTTATTGCGTTTTGCTCTGATTAAACATTGGTTTAGAACTTATTTCCTTTTACCTTGTAAGATAAATAAATAGCATATTCAAACTAGATTAGATAAACTTATAGTCAATAAATTCAATTCTTAGTTCATTTCAAACCATAGAACATTTTCTATAGAAAACCTAATTTACAATCTATTACACTTATTTACTTGATTTGTCAGACTGAACCTTATTTTAAGTTTTCGTTCTTTATTTTTTCCTTCGCGAATATAGCAAGAAGGCTGCTCAAATCTACGAGTCTACCAAATCCACCGCGTACAGCCGGGTGGCTACACTCGGTGCTTGTCCTAAAAACAACAACAACCAAGAAGCTATCTATGATCTCTGGATTAAAGCTGATCATGTTTAATTTAGTTACTTGAGGTAAATTTTGATTTTTGTTTTCAACTTATCTTTAGGTATTCTGTTTGTGTTATAATGTTAAATTTTGTTCATTTATTTTAATTTATGCAGTTTCGGACTTTGGATACTTCATTTACGGAAAAACAAAACATTTCCTTTGTATCTGATTAAATTTAGTTGCATTCTTTTGTGATTTTGATTATTAAATGGGGGTTTAGTATTAGATAAATGGATATTACTGTGGCTAGTATTTCCAAAGTGGTATGAATATAAATTTCTGGTAGAAATTGAACAACAATCCATCTCTTTTCATTGTATGAGAATCCAACACAAAATCCTACATTAATTTCTGGTTTTTTTGACGTTGAATTATGTAAACCCAATTGGTTAATTAAACGCTTATTTTCTTTTATAATTACAGAAAAAGAAGACGCAGAAGCGGTGATAACGAACAGTCTCGCCAAAACACGTTCCTCTGTGATTTTACTGAGGATAAAACTCAGTACGCCTCATTTATACCAAGAAAGGACTTGAAATATGACGTCACGTTACAGAAGGGTAATAATGACGTCACCAGTCACTTGACAACGCTTAACTTCCCGAATGACTTCCGGTTGTATGCGTGCGACTCACCGGATGTGGTTTATTCTCCCAGAACTCCAAGGGGCAGTTACCAGAACACCACGTGCGAGGCGTGCAGGACTTGTAGCCAATCAGTGTCCACTTCTCATCCCTCTGTGTACCAATCACAGGAAATGTTTCATCCAACCTATGGGCCTTTTGGGAAATACCTAAGCGGTGACTCCCAGTCAGATGTGATGACCTGTGGGAAGCACCCTGGGGATGCCCAGCAGCCAGAGGTGATGAACATCAGTGGGAACTATGCACTGTACGACACGGTCAGCAACCTCAGCTCTGATAGGGTTGTATCCGTGTGAATGGAGTTCAAGTCCTGAGGGCGAGAAAAGTAACTAACTTACTAACTATGCAATATTAAACTGTTTGAATCCAGAGCATCATTGAGATGGTTATGAAACTTCGAAAGAACTAACTGTGTGAAGACTTAACTTTCGAAAGGAATAAAACTAACAAAATTACAAAAATGATGAAAAACGTCTAAAAAATGACAGAATTACCATTGGATTATACTACAGTTGAAAATTGACTTTTCTTTCAAATTGACATTTGGACATGAACTTTAAAATGGATACTTACTAAACTGTACTGTACTCGCTATTTGGATCATACTTTCATTTAGATTGTTTTGTGGACAAGAACCTGAAGTGCCTTAACTGGATATTTGTATTGGTAGCATTGTGTTTTGTATGTTTGAACTGCAGATCATTGACGTGGGATTTTATGGATATAAACTGAACTGAAGTGATATGGATTGTGTAGGATTTTGTACTGTTATTATATACCATAGTGTATGTAATAGAAGTAGACTGGGACAGGAGAGTTCAGACTATAATGACTGGGAAGCAGACTGGATTAAACAGCTAACAGTCTTCCAAAATGAAGATGATGGAGGATAAAAAAAACTGTGGAAGTTTGCTGAACAATCATTAACATTATGTCTGGGATATTTTGCACAAATGTACAGACATTTCATCATCCTTTTATATTCACCTGCCCATAAACTGTTTCCATGGCAATGATCAACTACTACTACATTTCCATGACAACGATCATCTTATCATTCCCATTGACAACGAACATTTGTTACATTTCCATGACAACGATTATTATTGTTTTTATATCATTGATACATTGTTTATATTTTCATGACATTGATAAGAAATTACTTGATATAGAAGAATTATATATTTATGACGCATTAACTGCTTTGTTCGTGTCTGTTATTGAGCGATAATCTAAGTTTTTGTGTGAATGTCTTAAGTTATCTTGAGTTAGATTAAATGATGTAGTAAGTTAACAACCTTAGTTTAATTTATAGATGTTAAAGACAAAGTAATATGGCATTAAATTCATGTTAAAGAATTAAGACAATTATTATGTTGAATTTTAAGTTGCAGTTAAAGTTTATTATATAATAATAATTTCACAAAAGTATGATATTAGAATTGAACATTAAGTTGAAATTAATTTTGTTGATATAATGTATTATATTATGATTTTTAGTATATAGCATTAAAATAAGAATTGTATTGGTGCTTGTATAGTTGATATATTAAGTTTTTGATAGTATAATTGTGACCTATATATATATGGTGTAATTGGTTGATAATTGGTTAATAACAAGTTATACTCGGTTGAATTTTCCGGTGAATATGAGTAGTTCAACAGCTGCGCTGATTGGTCGATTTAAATGTGTTCAGTTAGCAGTAGCGCATGATTTCTTTTGTGATTGGTTGAAAATTGGTTGTTTGAATATTAATGCTTATCAATTTAAAAAAAAACCCTGTAAAGCTCAAACTGAAGCATGACTATCATTGTACATTGTTATGGTATTAAAAATACCAATTTGTTCAAATTTTGTCAAATTTTATAATAAAGATTCAACAATATTTAAAATAAAGTTCACTCTAGCTTTTCATTACATGCGAATAAAATTTGCGTTTTCCAAAGCGAACTCTTAAGCGGTTAAGATATTAACTTCACAACTACGAAATCGGTCGATAAAGAAATAATCAGTCGGCATCATGAACAGAAACGTGTTGCACTAAAAATTGAATTGAACCAGAATTCACATTTGGATTCCTCGCGAATAATCAAATCTAATGGGTATGGGAAAGGAGAATACAACCAACACATGCACGCACAACAGTGTTAAACTGACAGATTAGTAAAACATCTTAATTCAAACTTTTGTATCACATTTGGTAATAATACAAAACCAAATCGTGAGACACTGTTTTCATCTCATTTTATTCAAAAAATATTTACTGATTTATCGGTTTTTCCTTCCACAATGCAAAATTATTTCAAAAGCACGTGGTTACATAGGACACAGATCAAACGACGAGTATCAAAAATTGCTCAAGACACAAGCACACTCTGGTATTCTTTGTTCAGAAACGAAGCTACAACTGATCTAGAGTCTAGCGTTCTAGACACTAAACTCGGCGACTGGTTTGCTAGAAGAAAATTCCCTACGAACTTTCACTATGACAAAGAATGAAGCATCTTTCGTTAGTTACTTTATCCAAGTTTATCTTGATATTTCTTGGAGTTTGCTCAACATATCCCCAACAAAATGCAAGAACATGTCCTGTGTTTGTTGAGAGTTATTCTCATTTCCCAATCTATGATTGCAGAATGACCTTCAATAATCTGTGTGAGAGAACTACTTGTCATACAACAGCACCTCTCAATCAATTTTAATTTCCCACAACGTGTTCCAGTGTATGGGAGCATGATAAATATTGGGTTACAGGCTGAGAGGTCTTTGTGAGAGAAGGCAATGACTTGAGGAACCACTAACAATGCTTGTCTCTGTCTAACATCATTTCAAATGTTTGCAGAGAACTAATGAAATTCCTCAACACATCTGGTGTGAGTTTCAAACCAATCAATAAGGGCCCTGGGGGTTCTACATATAAATTAATCTGAAGGAGTGACTGGAATCATGTTCAAAATTAATTGAAATATTACAGGTTATGAGATCAATTTCAAATAACACATGAATATTGCTACGCCAAACAGCTGATTCCATGAACAAAGACCATGTCTGAACTTTACTATTGCCCCTTCAAATCAGAGACAGAGATCCTTCTGACTTAAGTGTTGATTTATTTTTGTTCATATATAGACAATTGTTGCAAAATAATCATAAATATGGCAACTAACTTCACAACATTAGATGTTCCAACAGTATGTTTCCAGTTTATTATAGAGCAATATATTGCCAGGTGGATGTGTCTTTAAGTCATGTAAAATAATCCATACCAAATTGCATTCAGCCATAAATGTTGCAATATAATATGCCAACAAATGCCCCGACTGATGCATGAGAGAGGAGCCCAGTCAGTCATGCTATATGCACATGTGTAGTGTACACTCCAATTGGTGGAAAAGGCAGGTGTCGCACCAGATGTGACCCTCGGGATCACCGCATGTAAGCAAGTAAGAGCGAAGGCGAGAGATCCACCCTGGATTTGAAACCCATGGGGACAGTCACACGGAGTCCAAAACACGGGTAATCAGTTACCCCAAAATGGACCCTGGTCCACAAAAACTTTGAAAAATTACATACCAACAAATGTGTTCTCTGTTTATACTCAATAATGTAATTTAATGTATGTTTGATCATTCCAGCTTAAACACCAATGTTCTGTTTTGTAAACATCAGTTTTTCAAGTGTTTAACTAGGGAGCAATGTGTTTATTTAATTGATCACATGATACACAGAATCTATTTATAGATCACCAAAGGTTCAATCACTTATTGCCAAACAACATTCCACAGTATTTGTTCGGCATGTCTCACATCAATGAAGCTTCTCAACATGATCATGTCATTGATATCTCCTTCTCTGATATTTCTTTCAATTCCTTGAAATGATTGTGGGACTTTTGGGATTTTTTTTGAAAATGTGCTTTTTCTTTTTGTTAGATGCTGTAGTTTTCTACTTTAAAACTCTAAATTATAGGTTGAGAAACTATTTTATCCAAAATACATACTTTAGCTGTTTAATTTATTCCGAGCCGTTTACACTTCAAATAGTTACTTTGTAGTCTTATACTTTGAAAACAAATTTAAGCTTTTCATTTTCATCAAATTTTTAATTTAGAAAAAAAACAGGGTGTTTCTCTTTTTGGTTAAATTCGTTGGGTATTCTGTAAATTATTTTTGACAATTCAGCTAAATAGATAATTGTGGTGACTGAGCAGGTAAGTATGTATGGTTAAACGCAGTTCACACAGGTAAACTCATCGTACCCATTTTAAAATCTCACAGGTGTTCACATCAACATTCACTCTTCCACAAAATTATTATGTGCTGACTTCATTTTGAAAAACTGAAACATTTAAGGATTGATTTTTGTTTCTTTCAAGTGGAATGTAAATGTATTTCCGAAAAGACTTCCGATGGTAATCGAAAATATGCACCTGATGTGCATAGTTGGCTATAAAACAATATAGCAGAAATGTAATTAAAATCGACTCCTTCAAAAACAATTTCAAACACAAATAATTTCCCAGAAATGTTTGAATTGCAGACTGGAAGAACAATCTTAGTCCAGTTCTGTTCACACTTATGTAAAAAAAACCCCATCAATTTGAAAATACTTTGTTTCAGCTTCACTAAAAACAGACCATTTGAAACAAGAGGAGTGAGTCTCCATTTCTGACATGGGCAGTGAAGCCCAAACTGGAGAGTCTGGAGGGAGGGAGGTGTGTGTACTGGTTGATTGGGCTGGAAGGGGAAGAGGTCTCTCTTCAGGGAACGGAGAGGGACCACCAAGTAAAGCTGTACTGGAAGTGATGGTAGCTTGGCTTTATTGGTGCTTGAATGGTAACCATGTAATAGTGTTACTCATTTGATCAAAATGTCACGTGTCATGGAAAAAGTTCAAAAATGAAGAAATATGAAGAAAACATGAAGAAGAAATATCTAGCAGTTCCTAAAATGGATTTCATTTTCCGTCACTGGAATCCCATGCTGTGTCTTTACTCAGACAAAAAACGCCGGTTGTTCTCAAAATGAAGAGATAACTAGACATTTCATCCTCTGAGTTTATTTGATAAAGCTTGTATCATTTTAAAGTATATTGGTCTGCAATTTTGTTTGCAATTACTGACATGCTTCAAGATGTAATTGGCACGATTGACTTCATTTTCTCAAATAACATGTTCGTAACAAAAGCCTGTGTTTGTACCTTAATCTGCCGTTAAATAGTTTGAAACATGAAATTCACAATTGCAGCAGAATCCAAATATACTGACTAAGACAAAGGCATGAAGCTGAAATTCCAAAGTAGGTTTTTATTGTTCTGTAAATTTGAGTTTCAAAATATAACTTCCATTTTTTATTCATCTTTAGCATCTTGTTTTACAATGTTGGTGATTTTCTTGTGAAAATCAAAGAGCAGTTTGGTGATTCTCCAGGGGGCAATTGGTTGGAGATATTTTACATAATTCAGCTCTCAGTCGTCGGCAGCTGGCTCGGATAAATACGGACTTAGACCCTAAGAACCCCCGTACTGGGACTCAATCGGGATGCGTTTCACGAAGCTGTTTTAAACATTGATTGGGACAGATTACACGTCGCACGTTGCTCAGATTGCTAAGCACATAACTTGTCTTCATTATACAAAAATCGTATCAAAATGGTATTTTGAGGGAGCTCCCTTTTTTGATCACAACTTAGGCCATTGCAATACAAAATATACATAATCAATGTCCTTTTTTATCGGTAATTCAGATTAATAATTCAAGTAATGTAAACCCAAACTATGCTGGCTAAATTATGATCATTTTCTGTTCACGCGAAAATCACAGTGTGCTCTTTAAGGGTCTCCATAGACAGCATGCAAATGTTTAAAGGTATATAATGCAGATGGAGACAATGTCTGATTGAATTGATATGGTGAAACAATTAATAGATGGCATAGATAAACAAGGACAATCCAGCATTTTTAATAAACACAAAATGAAGACCATTTAGCCAGCTGCTTTTGTAAGATATTAATTGAACAAACAACACTGATTTTATACCGGTAAAATACAAATGCGCAATTCACTCCAAATGTAACCATTCTGACGATCTTGGATTGTATAAATTCAATACTACTGTTTCAAACTGTATCACCATAACCACAGTAAAGTAATATTTTTGAAAAATTTGGGTTTACAATATTCGTAACATCAACTTGAAAATAAAAAACAGTTTTGAAATAAGTTTGAACAAAATATTGGGTTTTGTGAAGTCTACCCCAGTGGTCCTACACCAGATCTTTGTTAAGTCTACCCCACTGGTCCTGTACCAGATCTACACATGTTTTGTGAAGTCTACCCTACTGGTCCTGCACCAGATCTCTGTGAAGTCTATCCCACTTGTCCTGCACTAGATGTTTTGTGAAGTCTACCCCACTTGTCCTGTACCAGATCTTTGTGAAGTCTACCCCACTTGTCCTGCACTAGATCTTTGTGAAGTCTACCCCACTGGTCCTGCACCAGCTCTACAGATGTTTTGTGAAGTCTACCCCACTGGTCCTGGACCAGATCTACAGAATCAATAGCAGCAAATGCTACTCACATGAATCCACCTTGGCTTAACACTTCCTATCAATCATAATAATATCACTCTATTTACTGGAGTCCCAGGGAGGCCGGTGAAAATCACCCCGTCGAGGCACACCCCAATAGTGATTAAATGCGACAAGGAAGTAGAAAAATAGGTCGTAATGCAACATCTGTTCGTTCTTACACAATAATCTGCATTGTTGCTCTCGCTTGGTAAACGTTAGGTTAAATTGGGGTGAAATCTGTTTTCATGACCTGTCCAATAGACACATCTTAATAGTTGTATGTTCACATCTCATTCACTGTGGTTTTAAAACCAAGACTTGCGTTTCCACATCCAAAATGGCATGGAAGCGGTCACCCAGTAAACCTTCTGACAAAATACCAGTTGATTTCAACCCATATCGGATTGCCATCTACAAGATGATCCAAGTTACGTTTTCTACGTAATATAGCAATAGTATTTACAAAATCATTTACATAATGATATTTGTTATTCCATAAAAGAAAATTATAAATTGGCAATGTTATTTTTGTCCTTCACTCATTAGGTGGAACTAATTTTCGTGACTTGGTTGCCAGACATGGCTTATTAGCTGCATGTTCACTTCATATGATAAGGAAGGTGTGACATCCAGTGCTTTGAAAACAATTGTAACATGTGTGGGGGCAATGATGGCAGGGACCAAATTGCATGTTATGCCATTTCAAAGTCAAACTCTTCTCTCTGCGTATGGTAAACGTGTGCCAAAACTGATCAGGTTATGAAAAGAGATTATTTCTTTAGTGCCAGCATTTTTTAAAATGTCCACATGACACAGAGGTAACTCGATGGATAGATGACTTAAAACAGAATGTTTGTGTTAGCTTTAATTCAAATATGGATATCTTGAAATTGCTGTTTTTCCCTGTGACACCACTGGTTATGCACTGTTCTCAAAGATGAAAAGGGAAGGTCGCTGCCAAGAAAAGAGAGGCTAGCGTGACTTGTACAGTGTTGACATAGGAATCCACAGTGTGCACCAGACTGCTATCATAATGCCTCTTTGATTTGATTTCTTATTTGATGGGCTATTTGTCTGCAATCCGTCTTTTCTCATTTATTGTGATTTCCTTGCTGAATTATCACAAAAGATGTCTGTTTTATGAGCAAACATTTCCCCTGTGGAATATAAATATGTCTGCTGTTTCTGTAACAGTATAATGTATTGTTACCTTGTGGAGAGAATTGAGTTTCCTCTATTATATTTTCCTGTTTTTTTCACCAGATTCGAAAATATCACTAATTTGTTTTCTGATACAGATTTCTTTTCATTTTCCGTAAACATTTATTTATTTATTATTTATGACTTTATTTTTTCATCTTTTGTCATGTATGATTGAAACTTACAAAAGAAGAGTAACAACAAAAGAAGAAACAGAACTAATTTAATGTTAGTTTATGTTACCAAGCAAATGTTGAAACCCATTTGCTGGTAATGTTTTTGCACACCAGATATTGCCTGAAATAGACCAGTATAAGGTGTCATGTACACCACTGCACATATATTTTCAGTTGGTTACATTTAGATTACCAGCCATTATCATTCTTGTAAACAGTTGCCCAGGAAACAAACTTTGAATTACAAAATAAAGCCATAAATAAATCAAACAAATAATAGTTCCTAAATGTTCTATCAACTTAGCAACGTTTTGGAACAATAGAATTGCATGTTGTGCTGTGGTTGCACATAAAAGCACAGCGTGAAATTCTATTGTTCCATAACTGTTAAGAATTTGCACTTCTGCCAAATCTTCAGATCCAATATTTGAGCGCTACTCAGACTGATCTTTATACGAATGTGCGTCAAGAAAAGGAAGACCCTGATGAAACTGATCAAGCAATTAAAAAGAAACAACATAGGTAACAACAATCATTAAAACGCTGACTCAGCTTAAATGGCCTGTTTTATAATGTTTCTTGCTTCATCGTTAGAAAAAAAACGCATGTATTTTAGTACACAGAAATCATATCATTTCGGAAACGAAGAGAACAAAGGAGAGAACGAAAGAATTTCACGCTGTGCTTTTGATGCGCTATTGTTAAAGTTCTGAAACGAATTCCGTGTACAGAAGCCACTAATTCTGTTAAACAAAGACAGATGATTGGAAACGATAATCTTTACGAGACATGTTTTGATTATTAAGCGGTAGGTTCTCTGTAGGTATTCTACAGGTGTGTAACATTATCACATAGACACACGTCACGTCTCCGTACTAACCGAGCACAGGTGAAGCTGTCTACACGTATATACTTCACAGAGAAATTACCTGTCGAGTTTATTTTTGACTTCTGCAATTCTTAAATGTCAAGTACATTTCAAGGCGCTCTATCAGACATACAGCCTAAATTTGCTTTTGTCCCCTAAACGTTCTTCTTCACTGCGGAAAATGTCTGATTGATCTGGACAGATAAATATTTTGAGTACTGTGACCTTCACGCTGGATTATTTTGGTATTTGCATATCTTGAATACATAGACAAATATACAAATGACAACATGCTAACAAGATCGCTCTTGCATGAAAAAAAGAATTGTGTGACAAAACATGAATTGCTTTATCTTGACCAATAAGGGCGAAAAAAGGGTAAAAGTTACAATAAAGGATAAAAAAGTATAACAAAGACTACATACTAATGCAGTTTTCTGTGAAAGGATTATTCATTGTATTTTGGCTCGTGTTTTGCATTTGAGAGTACCGCACTGCAAGTTGCAGCACTATCTGGCCCTGTTTTTAGGCAAAATAACCGCCGATCCGTCCTGTTCTGGCTGTTGTGAAATCAAGAGATTCTTTCCCTTTGGCTCAAGTTTGATTTAAACTGATCATATAACAAGACATAAATTTTGCCTCCGTTGACGTAACGTTGGATGATCGTGAGGGTTTCGCTATTTGAGTTTGGCGTTTTCGGGACCCAAGGTCTTATTTAGCCTTTTATGTTAAGACGTCCTAAAGATGCAAAACATATTTAAGCGTAAAATCGCTAAATGTAGCTCTGGATTTTCTTTTAAGCATCTTCTTTTATGTAAAAGTTCTCTGGGTATGATTCCATTGGTTTTTTAATTTTTTAATGAGGGCTATCTTATCGGACCACTGGTGCCCTCTGTTTTGGACTTTAGGCTATTCTATCCATAAGTGTCAAAGCCTGGATGGGTCTGCTACTTGCGTGCTCACTGAATTGCATGCTATGAAGCTCAGATCCTCACGTAACTCAAATTATTCAATTAACTATTTCACGAAGTATTTACGTCCTTATAAAGAACAAACGTGTTGTTTGACCTCACTAAAGATAAAGCTGCTAGTTATTGTATCTCTAGGGAATAGTTCATTTATTTTTTATGCAGTTCCTATGCGATGTAATCCACCATTTACTTAGCATACAATGCAATGCAGCTGTCGCCATCAATAATTTACAGTGACAATGTTTTGAAGCTGCTGTAAAGGAATGCTACTTGTAGCACAGATTCCCTCAAGGTAAAGGTAAAATATTCAATAGCTGTTGCGCCTTTCAAACTCACATCTTTCACTTTCGAATGCTGTTTATACTTTTGCTTGAGGTAGAAATATAGCTAAATTCAGTGCTTGGGGTGATACTTGACCAGACATGCAGCGTGTTTTCATAACACTTAACGCATGTACAGTTACAGTCCAAGGCCAAAGAAGTGGCGTTTTTTACCCATTAGACTCATTGGCTTCACATTACAACGTTATGGTAGCTACGTTAAGGGCGGTGGGTTAAGGTTTATGAAAACTCGCTGTTGGTTTGGCCCAATTTTAGCCCAATGGTCCAAATGTAACCTGCTCTGATCAACAGAAAACAACAAACACATTACATAACAATAAAGTTGATATGTTTATTAAAGTCACATAAAACTGCCCAATATCATTTCTGGCAATCATGTTCGATTTGAAAAGTAAAACAATATGTTCATAATACACTATGCAGCTTAAAATGCAAGACGCATAAATCATCATAATGTACGTTATTTTGAAAGATCCCCAGGACAAACTTTGGTTATGGTTTCGTAATCCTCATGATTTGACAGTGTTATTACGAGTCAGATTTATTGTAACTTCATGAAGCTACGATTCGAGCCGCGGTGACCGAATGGAGAAGCGATCCAAGTTCGACTCCCCTGCTGTCGGTACAGATGTTGGGCAAATCTCAGTAAATCGCAGCCTCACCACACCAAGGTGTAAAATTGGTACCAGTGAATGCTGAGAGGACAGTGTGCCGGCCCTGCATGGGATGTAGGCTGCCCCTGTTCCAATCACCCTCAAGGTGATGGTTCACACCAAGGTTGGGTGAGTTCTCTACTGGGGTTAAAGCTTGTAAACCACCTTTTGCCGCCAGAACTGACTTAAAAGAGCGGTATATTAGGTGCAAGAACTTTAACTTTAACGATGTGACAAATTCTCCAATTTCACAACGTCAAACGCAGGATTTTTTGGCGTGAGGCAATAAATTCCCCAATTACAGCTCACGGATAGAAAATCGCAGCAAATATTTGTGAAATTTTAGACGCACACCTATTTTTGTTTTGTTTTCAGCAAATCAAAACTTTGAACCTCTTCATAAAAAATTGTTTACTACGCAAAAAGACAGGGATTGCGCAATACATCTTATATTTTGGACGTTTTAATTGAAATACAAATATTATTTTAAAAAAATTTACAAATTGATATGCTGAAAAATAAAAATTTGATATTAAACAAACAACAATTAGAATGCCAACGTCCCATCATATGTGACAGTAAAACTCAGTGACTGCACAGTACGCTGAAATACATCACACAGCTTCATTAGCGTGATACACATTTATATCTTAGTCGTAAAAACCGTAATGTATGGTTAATATCAGTGGTGAGGAAGTAACGAGATATTATGGTTTGTTTTATTTCTTGTATGTGCGTTAGTAGTAATAATAATCTATTGATTGTGATAGGGTTTCAAGTGCTTTTCGTTACAAAACACCAAATGGATTTGTCACTCTATGGGGATTTCGCGCTAGAAGACGCCGCCCTCGATGCATAGGGCATCAATGGGGGATTCTCGATTTACGACAGATACTACGACCGCGCTCCTTCAAAAACAAATACATTGGGTGTTCTCTATTGAATGGTACGTGGTGCAATAGAAAAAAATACTATGAAGTGTGAATGTAAAATATCTACATGGTTACTAGATAGATTGTAATTAAAGCAAGATATTTCTCATCCCAGCTCCTGAAATAGATTTTATTTTTTGACAATGAAATTTTGTGCTATGTCTTTTACTGAAACTAAACCCTATTTTAACAAACAATTAATCCTTTGTACCTCAGTTCTGTCAGCTGCAAATGCCGTTCTCTCTCTCCAGTATGACATGTCCTAAACTTTTAAACTACACTGTTTATTATGGTTTATTTTGCAAGTTTGTAAGGTTTAGCCAAAGCTGTGATTCTGTGTGCTGCTGTATTGTAAGATCTATTCAGTTATTCCTTGTAACAGTAATGTGCAATCAAACAACTGTATTTTATGTTTATGGAATCTGGGGAATCCCAGTATTGAGCACATTACAAGTTTATATGGCATGTTTCTATTTGTAGCGGTATGAACACGGTGCCTTTCTAAGTTTAGCAGCAATTACTCGAGACGCTTCATATTTACAAAGGCAAAGAATCTATTAACCTTTTAGCAAATAAACGAAAATATCAATATCATATTTTACGCTAAAATAGTGTAAATCTAATCAAGATGCACTGAAAGATGAAAGATCAGTGAAATTCACATTCAAATGGCTACCTCTATCTTTATTAGCTTTGCAACTCACCCAGGTCCCTGTGGTCTTCAATTGTACCGATATTTTTGCTGCTTATGTAATATTAAGCACTTCCAATTTAATTTAAAAGTATTTTATAACTAAGTAACTGGTTTTCGTGACTGACACTATATTTAATTTTATTTAAAACAATTGCCTGAGGACGTATAATTTCAATTGGTGTTATATTCTATTGAGGATATCATTTCATTTCCTGGGGAATGTCGTTTTAATTATAATACAGAACATGCATGACGATATGTCTAGTCGGAAACTTGATATGTAATTGTAATTCACACATATCCTTAGGGTAACAGCGCTGGTCTAGTTTTTAACTGGGTTTTGCTCTCGATCACGGGCACAGCGTAGATCAAATCATGAAATTAATTTTGAAACAATTTTGTTTCCTCTCTCTCTTGTACATTTCTAATTTGATAGAAATTTAATGGTTAGTTCTGTCGTTTTTATGTTATAACGTTATAAAGAAGCACAACCCTACAAATTTGCTTGCTGGTAAATACATAATGGCTCACAGTTGCTTAATGGTGAGGGCTACCGAGTCGCTGCAAAAAAGAGGAACATTATTTTGTTTTCTTAAAGCAAATTCGTCCCCGTGTTTAGTCTCTTGTCTCCAAACGAGGCAGTTTGGCTGTCTAGCTTTATAAGGGCTGTTAGCCAGCGAGTTACACAGCGTAATGGACATTTAAAGACAATTTTTAAGAATACCGATGAAGCTGCACCTGCACCTTGCACCTTTAACATTCAAGTCAGACAAAGAAATATCAAGGTGCGGTTTTATCGAGCCGGCTGCGGATCGGGTCTCCCGGCTGCAGCAGCTGCCTGCTCTGCGGCGCTGCAGCTGTGTGTGGCCGCAGAGCGCTTCCCCCAGCGCACGGAGCTCTCTCCCCTCGTGTGTACGGTGCTGCTTCAATCTATGGCGGGGACTTCTTTATTGCGCAACCTTTTTACACCAGAGATGCAATGTGGATGGCGTATTAATCGAGTAGTTAAAAAAACGGTACTAAATTAGCAGCCAGAGAATCAAACTTTACATATCCGAACCAAAAATACACATCTTTAAATCAACAAATGGCACTGTCAAAGAGTGGTCCATGTGGGAGCTGTTAGGCCTTAAAGTCCACTTGATTGGTTGGATATGAAATGTCAGGTCTTCTGCACAGATGAGTAGAGCTGATCAAAACATAGGTAGATTA
>JBCAUI010144425.1:0-33069 GCA_038406195.1 Haplosyllis anthogorgicola
TGCCAAAGATATGTTATGTCTATTTAATTGACTTACATATTTTGTACATAAGTCGTAATTATGGGCGTAGACTCTGGAGGTGGTCTACAATCATATTCCAACATAAAAATATTTGCCGATATGTAGGGGTGTATGTCCGTCAATTGGTTTGAATTAGGTGTCCGGGGACCGTGAATGGTATGGTGTCCGTCAATTACATTAGATTATATTACATTGGGAGTAGAAGTATCCGGGGATGGCATAGTGTCCTTGCAATCGAGGGTCCTCGCAAAAGGGGTTCGACTGTACTACAAACAGAAATGCTAGTAAATTACATATATGTCAGTAGCACGTCCAGAGATTTGTACAAGGAGGCTCATTGACTCAAAAGACTAGATTAGGCCAGTCAGGCATTTTTAAACATGTTTATTAGGAAGTAGAGGATCAGGCGTTTGTTCTACGATATATCTGCTGATGAAAAATTATATTTCCCATGCTTGTGCAGGTGAACCCCAGATGTAATGCTCCATACTTTGCAGAGGTATCATTAGCACTAGTCCGTACGCCCGAGACTAGTAGATTTCATCTACGGACTAGTTGTTTTATCATTCTGGTAGTCTGGACTGACTAGTCAACTTTAATGAACACATACAAACTATGATTGTGAAAACTTGCTATCACCAATGGATATGTAACCAACCCATAAATGTCTCAATGAAAAGTGCCCTAGAAAGTGGGAAAATGTGCTTCAATAATTACATTCACTTGTTGTTGCCATAATTCGGACTGGTGAACATGGTCTGCAGACTGCTGGCTTTTACAAACCACCAGTCCGGACAGACTACTGAATTTTTTTCCTTAGTGCTACCCCTGCTTTGTACCACATGCAATGAAATGTTCACTTTGCTTTTTAGAGGAGGCTGAGAACGAAAGGATGCATTTGATGACTGCTTTACAGCTGAAGCAACCAGGGAGGCTCTTCAGAATGGGCGTTGTTGGCACACAAGGTATGCACAAAATCAAAATGCACAAAGTGATTGAATTTATTTTGTTTTCAAGAGACAAGTGGAGGAATGCGTTTTAGCGATAGATTTTGAAATGCTATTGTTGGTGTAATGGTGCGTGTAATGCTGTGGAAAAATACAAACATTTACTTATTGTAACAAGTCTTAATAATTTTGCAGGTGCCTTTGTGATTGGATTTAGTTTGGCATACCTAATAAGCCCACGCTTCTGTCACAGATTTGTCGGGTACCTTGAAGAGGAGGCTGTCCACACGTACAGCACATTACTTAAGGTATGTCCATCGAACTTACAGTAGAACCTGATTTGAGCGACACCCTAATTTTTCAGGACAAATATGCGATAAAAGGCATGTATGCCGTACAAAGCAGGTAAAATAAACGTGAACAATAAGGGCTCATTTTACAGTGACACTGCCATAAAAGGCAGGTATGCCGTAAAACAGGTGCCGCTTAAAACAGGTGCTACTGTAGCTAAAAAGTCACTCACTCGTCTACACTTAAATTATGTTGATAATTGTGTCAGCTTCATCAGAATGTATCAATTGTATCAATTTCCGTAATTGAATCTAAGTTCTCTGTACTTTCTTCTGTGACTGAAAATTTGCATTTTATTAACAGGATATAGAATCTGGTGGAATGCAACACTGGAATAGACAAAAGGCACCAGACGTTGCCATTAGATACTGGAAGCTGCGGGTAAGTGAAGTAGGATTTTCACTGCAGTAACTATCACCTGCGTGATTCAGAAATAAGGGGTTCAACCAAAATGAATAAACGAGACAAACTTCGAGCTGCATGATCAAATTTATACTTTCGTAAATAATTAAGGGCAAGCAGGCATTGTTTGGACATTAAGTATTGAGGTATAGTGATAGATTATTGCTCAGGTCTCAGTTGGCAGGGCTTCGACTCAGCAGTTCGAATTTTGAGAAAAACCTAGCCTTGACGTACTACTCACTCAAATTATTTTTTGGAAAAGAAAACGTTAAACAAAACTACATTAGCAAACGTGTTAATAATTTTTTATATATATATTTCAGCGTGAGGCAAAAATGAAGGATGTAGTGCTTGCGATCCGTGCTGACGAAGCACATCACCGAGTAGTGAACCACACCTTGGGCTCTATGAAACCTACAGACTACAATCCGTACAAGCCTGGCGAATAAAAACTGAAATGTAATCAATGTTGGGGATTGATTTTGAAGACATAATTGTACATACTGTATTATGTTGAGTACTAGTCGCATGTTTTGATTAAACATGTTTTTAATTAGAATATTGTGATACCTAGTTAATTTATTTGTATGTTCTCAAACTATTGTGAATATTTTTCGTTTATGAATGACAGAGCTCGTTAGAACTATACACAATGATAATAAGTGTGCTAAATATAATTACGAAAGTAGTTATGCATGTGTACTATTTTGCCATTTGTGTAAATCTGCTTTGCAGCAGTAAATATATGTAACGTACGCCTCGCCGCATACGGTGAAATACCGGAGACGCCGCGTATAACTATCTATGGACGCACGTGCACTGCATCCTGGCTTAGCGAAAGGGGATGATCCCGCTCCAACACCTTACTTTAGGGGATTATGATAGCAGTAGCACCGTTATGACTCACAACTAAAGCAGACTAACCCAAAGGGAAAAGAGAGCGCTATGACCGTCACGCAGTACAGAACAGACAACACTAGAAACACCAGGCAATGGTTGAACCTCCGCTACGGGCGGATGCTCGGGCTCAGTGATGTGTGGTGGTCCTTCACCTACCTAATATACCAGGTCAAAGGCATTTGACATACAGTGTGTCATGTTTTAAAGGGACAGACAGGTGACGTCACTGTTCAGGTGATGTCACGTCTATCACATCACTGCGTGGCATGAACGCCGTGATGTTACCAAATGGAACATTGCTAAGACATCACGTGAAGCATCCCTTCAGCGTATGCGCAGAACCATAACCAGGCCGTGGATCTAAAAATAGACCCGCAACCTTTAAATTTTGAGGGCCGCGTCGCTCACTCAGTGGCCGCTACAGTGGACGCTAACCAGGCCTAAAATAGGGCTACTAAGACAGCGCTAAGCGGCTGATACCACCACACATCACATGTATACTGCACATACAGTAAAGAGATATTTTCGTGACTTTACAATGTATCATTTCTATATTTATATCAGTTCGAAATCTATCTGTTCCTTGATCACTGGTGGACCCAGAATTTCTCGTACGGAGGTGCGGGGCACGTGCCTCTGGCACCCCCACTTTGGATCTGGCAATGTAGATAACATTTATGGTATTTGATTTCTTTCGTCCAGCATTATACACATGTATTTTTTTCTTTATGTTAATCAGTAATTTATACATGCAAGTATTTCTCTCAAGAGTTTACACATATAAATTGTGGCAAAATGGAATGCAGGTCATCCCGATTAGTTTAACTTTTTGAAGTATTAAGGGCTTGAGTTATCCACTTGAAAATAAACGTTGAACTTGCACTATACTGAATAGCTTAGAACTTTTCTCAAGGGACACCAGGTCATCGTAGTTTTCCATTACGACCTAAGTTCATCATTTGTCCATGGGATGCCAGTTGCCAAAATAATATATATTTCTCCCAATGCGTTTATGTATTTTGTGACGATGATAACAATAAGCTAATTTGAAATCATTGGTCAAATTTGCAGTACAGTAAATGTCAACAATTTACGGAGATGTTAGCAACAATAAAATATGCCCGGGAAAATCCGGCAAAATTGTTGTTGAACTTCAAACGGCCTCAGAAGTGTTAAATGTACCTTTTTTTCTTGTAATAATTAAAAAGAACATTATTTGTATTTTAATATTTTTTATTTGTAAAATACCGCATTCCCTCTAATTATGGCACCGGGTGCCAAGACCAATTTTTGACGGGGTGCCTTATTTGAAATATCAAAATAGCAATTTTGATTGTTGCAAACATGTAATTTTGTGTATTTAACAGCTGATAAAATGAAGAATATTACAGATATTATCCTTCCATGACACTAAATCAGAAGAAAAACTCTTGCTTTTGGATTACAGCAAAGAAAATTTTAATCATTTTTGTCACGAAAAAGAGGGGAGTGCCATAATTAGAGGGGTTGCCATATTTAGAGGAAATACGGGACATGTATGAAATAATATCGTTCAGTTCTTGGATACATAACTCATTTTTACACACATGTACACATTTTGTGCCATCACAGTAATGTGTCATTGAAGCTTAAATAAATTTAAGAGGCAAGCACATGTACATGGGTGTGATTTTACCTTGAGCGACTGTGCACGGTGAGTGACCACAGGTTTTTTTTTTGCTGGATGCTACCTTCGGATCTAAATGCCTAAAATTACTCAAATACCCAAACTGGATACAGAAGAGACATTTAGTCCCAGAATATGTAGGTTACTTTACTTATGTCCAGGGAATTTTCAGTGTAAGCCAATTTTCAAATACAAATTCTACAAATGCAAGAAATGACATAGGCCATAACATCTACTGCACATTGAATTAATCTGTAGTATAGAAAAGAGGTATTTTTGCCAATACATCTGCATCACCATAAATTATTTATTTTCCTTAACGGAAATAAATCTGCATAGAATTGACCAATATAAGTACTAAGAAACAAGCCTGTATTACAAGGTTACAAAATATTTTTCAATTTATGTAAAATATCACAGTATCTGAATTGTAAATTACATCTAGATGCACACAAGCGTACAGTATTTTCTAACAATAATGCATGCAACCTGTACTTATATTGGCAGTTGCTACTGTTGTGAAAATTATAAACATTTATAAGTTGATGCCATTTTTCCATCTGTGTTGCTTTACTTGTTGCAATTCACCAAAAAATTATTTTACGTCAAGCATAATAACATTGTATTAAGCAGTTACTTAATTTCATCACGTCAGGTTCTGTATTCGTGAACCGTTGGGATGCAAATGTGCACTAGACCGAGAAAATACGGCATATATTTACAACAGTGTCAGTGAATGCACAGTACAAATGTACTAAACTTACAACAAATATCGTATATTTCCAAAATAACGCGCATGCCCTAATTAACGTGCACCCCCTTTTTTGGGCTGATTCACAGAATTTTTTGCCATCATAGATGAGATTGATCATAAACTTTTTCCAAATAGGTACAAGAAAAGTTGCAGAAATTTTTGTTTATCCTGCATAAAAGTACATTTTCTGCCTCACAGTTTATATTCTTTGTAAAATGTCATGCTCTTAAAGGGAAATTTTGGAAAATTTCTTTCTCAGACCAATAAATTTTGTACCAGTGTTGATGCACCACAGATTCATTGCACTCGAGCAGCTACAAAACATTGGTATTTAAATGATGCACACCCACAAAATTTGGTCCTACGCGCATGCGCGTTATTTTGGCAATATATGGTATACAAATGAGCAATTGCGTACAAATTGCATCACTGCAATGTTGAATTCAATTAAGTTGAAAATTTAAAAAATGCTTAAAACCAAATTATAATCGCACCAGAATATCTGTGAATACCTCTACAATTTCTATTTCTACTTACATGCACATGTATCGCTACATCGCCTCAAGTAGACATACATGTATTGAAATTGCACGTTTTACAATTGCTATTAACAGTTGTGTGAATCCATTCCATTCACAAATATCAACATACACTATATTTTTTCAAGTTCATATTCGAGTTTAAGCGTTCTACAGCTAAACCCTTCTACTAATCAGTTCGTCTTCATAAAAGAAACTCACTGCCCTTAACGCACCGACGGTAAAGATGTAATGTTAAGCCAATGAGGCTAACGCTCACGGGAAGCTCAACGCATGCTAAACACACCACAATTAGCGTGCATTTAGTTTATGAAGACGTGCTGATAGTGTCAAGTGATATCAAATTTGCTAAACCAAGCTCAGAATCAGTTAAACCACAATAAATATTAAATTAACAAAGTACAATAAAAAAACGATGATTTCAGTCAAAAAGGGTGTGTGGGTTTTACCACAGAAAATTTGAATCTTGAAATTTCAATTTTTTGTCAAGTTACATGTACATTAAACATTGTTACAATAACAATTCAGTTCCAATAACAGAATCATAAAAATAAGATACGCAGACTCAGGGCGATCATGACCAAAAAGTGGACACATGATGATAAAGCACAGTGGCGTTTTAATACTACTACACATTTTATATACTGGTGATATCTTTGGTTCATATATTCATGACGTGTGGAATTACGTATGAACAGTCCAAGCTGTCATCTAAAATTGTCCACTGCAATAATCGAGAGGAATTATGATAAACAATCATTCATTTTTAGTTGTCGATAATGGCAATGGACCACCAGTAATTCCACTTGTAATGAACATTATTACATGTACCGTATTTACCCGAATTTGGGCACCCTCTCTAATTGAGGCACACCCTATTTTTACACCAAATTCATTACACAATTTATGGTTTAATGCATACTTATGGTAATTCTTCCTCAATATTTTGCAAAGAGAGTTTTATAATCATAACAGTTATCTTTCAATGATTATTAATCCCTCAATACATGTCAATTTTTGCATGATTTTTTTAAGCCCTGATTAAATTTAGGGGTTTTTTTCGATTTTTTGGCACCGGGTGCCTCAATTCGGTTAAATACGGTAAATCTTCTTTTGTCACTGACGTAAAGGACTGTGCTACTTATGTAGGGTTCTACGCAGGTCACCTTTACATACAAAGTACAATATTGCAAGAGTATACATTGACACATGGTTATGATCGTATAATGTTTTGAGACATCCAGTTTCATTCCTTTAATCGCACTTTTATAAATGTAAAAGATCAAGTCTGCAGTTAGTGCAATGTGTATAGTTTTATTCCAGTCAAGTCCAGTATGATATCAGTGCACAATCTTCTCAACTTCAGGAGGCTCTGGGTCTCACTTGCCTGCAGCATCAGGTCCAATTTGTAATCACGTCTGATCTACCCAATTGACCTAAATTGTGAGTACCAGTGCCAACGTCTTGGCTCCTTGCACACCTTTCCTTCTTGGATATACGATTTGCACAAATATCGAAGTACTGTGTTCAGCACCACAGCTCAAACAACACTCCCCAAGTTGCTGTGCAAATCACATACAAATTGGGTGACCTGATACTGTAAGTTGAGATCCAGAATAATTAGCATAGATGTGAGGTGTATTACATACAGCAATTACAGCATTGTACCATTTAAATGGACCATAGATGGATTAAACACAAATCCTGAATAGGCATTAGCTACTGTATTTTATATAATACATGTACAGTAGGATGTGGCAGTTGCTTTCTGTGGTCAGGCCTATCACCTCACTCTATTTTGACCTTAAGGTCTGTCTGAGTGTCTGTCTGTCTGTCTGTCTGTCTCTGTCTGTCTTCTTTAGTCTGTCTGTCTGTCTGTCTGTCTGTCTGTCTGCCCTCCTACTTTTCCCATTCCCCCGAAAATGTTATTCCTTTTTGAACAACAGAATTTTACGCTGTGCTTTGATGCGCGTCAGTCATTAACATATCGTGGAATACCTGTAAATTTCGGAACGTAGAAAACAAAAGAGAAAACACTAGAGTTCCATGCTGTGCTTTGACGCGCGATTGTTCCAAAACTGAATAGAATTTCACGATTTGCATACCGTGGAATTCCTTTTGTTCCCAAAAGGTTCCAAATCAGTACAATTTTTCCTGATCAGCCTATGTCTTCTTCTTCACACTGCAAAGAGACCTGCTTTTTGACTCGGCCTTCTCAGCAGGTACTCAGCGCTGTCCCTACTCTTCTCGCTCCTGGATGTAACACTCGTCCTGCCGTCATTTGGCCCCATTGACTTCCTGTTACAAGTACCAGGGCCTCGGGGTGAGGCGTAATTAGAGGCAGCGCAAGATCAGCTATTCGGCGAATCATTTTTTTCATTTTCTACTAGACGTTTTTAGCCTTTGTGTGCTTTTGTCTTAAATGCGCTGTTGTACGTTCTTTTCCACCGAGATTAGACATTTTATCACACAAAATTTTCATCATTCTAGAACAATAGGAAACATGGTTTATTATTTGTAGGTCTGTGTACAATTTTAAGATGTGCGCAGATACAAAAATAACTCAGCTAACTCACTTCCAGTTTGCAACATTTTTAAAATTAATGCAGCTCCTAAAATTCACATCAGTTTGGAAACATGCAGAATAAAACAGAAAACAAAAAAAATTCAAGCCGTGCTTTTGATATGCTGTCGTTCCAAAACTAACGGAAATTTTATCCTCTGGAAACCTAAAATTATTGCTTCAAAAATTTCTTCGACGTACCAATTATTTTATACGACTCCTTGAAGGATTTTTAAAGTGGTAAATCAAGAAAGTGCTAAAATCATCAGATTCTCCTTCAATCAGAAACGTTAGTTGGTGACGTTGGGATGTTACGTTGCAGAAAATTAAAGGTGTGAGATTGGGCGTCAATAGTTTGAAACTACGCATGTGATGTCATATTGAAGACGTCAGGTTTCATGGTGGCGTAGCGTCTCTCACTGAAACGACGTTACTCCACAGGTGTAATCCATAGGTTCCACAGGTTCCCTCTAAAACGGTGGTGACTCCGTAGACAGGGCTGTGATAGTCCCGGGGAACTATGCGGTCAGTTCCAGGGGAAGTGGAGGGTCAGGCCCAGAGATCAAGGCCCGAGGAATAGGGAAGGACCGAAGGAGAAGAAGCGGCCAACTCCCGGCCAGTCGGAGGAGGAGAACGTAGGGAGAGGTCCAAGAGACCAGAGAGATGTTGAAGCACCACAGCATATCGCACTCGACTCAGCTCTGTTCCTTCACGACAGGCTTTCAAAATTCTGTACCCGACGAGGTTAACAAATTTCATTCTTTTCTTATTTATTTTTTTCATTTTATTTTTATTTAATAAGAAACAAACAGACGAATAAATTAGACAAACAGACAGACAAGCAGACAGTCTGCGTGTATCAGGGAATTTTCTCTCAGAACATTTAAGCAGAAGCACAGACAGACATGTTTGTTTGCATCAGGACATTCTCAGTATATTCACTGTTGCTAACAAGTATGACAGGCAGAAAGCAACCAAATACAGACAGTATTATTTTTTGTAAGAATAACCAGTATTTAAACATGCCAGTTTATTACAGAAGACTTTCTCCGAGCAAACATTATTTCTAACCAGCGTGGTAGTTGAACAGACAGACAGACGGACATGCCTGTTTATTACAGGAGGCATTCTGTTCATTATTTCTAACCAGTATGGAGTTGAGCAGCTTCTGTTCAGTTCAATGATTAATTGTTATCCTCACTTACTGATGATGGATTACTGGCAACACAAAGCACTGTCCAATCCAAATCCTAAAGGAGCAAATTCAATGCAGGAGAAGTGTGTCAAAATGGTGTATTAGTTTCTGCATGAGCAGTAACACTCAAAAGAGCTAAAATCCCAAGAAATCTGCACAGAGAAGCACTGATGCCATTCTGATTGCCTCCCTTACAAAACTCTGAGTTATTCTTTGGAGATGGGAATCATTCTGTGCAAAATGTGGAAGAAAAAGTAGTCCCAGAGGACTGAGAGTGTGAATAGAGATGCATTTGGTAGATTGAAGCAATCTTGTGGCAGTTTGTGAGCCTGTGTGTTGGGTTCATTTGCAGGTAGTTCCTCCACATGTGGGTAATGTGACAGTGCAGCTCAGCTCTCATCAATCAAAGCTCTGAATCCTTATCCTGATGACACCTCTCCTTCTCCCTCTCTGCAACTCTTAGTGCTTCAGGATTCCATTCATTCTATAATTTAAGATATAATAAGGAGCTTTCTAAGCTGCATTGCCATTGCTCAAGTAAATTAACAACCCTTTTCCCTAATTTTTGTGATACTGTTTGATGAAGTATCATTTAAACATAAAGTTGCAGTATTATCCAAATGTATGACAATACAGATTTTTTATTTATTATCTCTACAGATAGTAAAACTCTTCTCAGCAATTCCTGAACACCCTCGCCCATAGATCTAGTTGATTTGCCTCCAATAATTTGAAAGTTAAAAATAATTCTTTGATTGTTGATGTCTCAAAACAAATCATAAGCATTTGGTACTTTTAAGCCTGCACAGTTTTGACAGGAAAATGTCGAAGATAAAAGGATAAATAAAACTGCGCAAATTGTCAAAGACACAAATAATTGAGAATATAGCACCATGCAAATGAGCTTGATCAGAAATAGCTGCTTGCATTTCTGGCCATTAACCTGGAAGGAATAGAACATTGAGGCAAACAACTTAATCTGTGCTACCAATGGGAGCAGTAAATGTACCAACCTTTGACTGTAATTCAAATGGGTAATTTGTGAGCACAAAACACCCAGGCCTATTCATTTGCCTCAATGGTTTCTCCAACTCCACAGAGAGAAGAGTAAAAGTGAGAATAGGCAGAGGAGGCAACTTTCATTATGATTGAACTGTAGCTGCTGCTATTGTCTTGGAAGGTATAGAAATGACTTGCACAGGTAATGGATGTATTTCCACCTTCCTGGGCCACATAAATTGCCTGCTTTGATTTCTTAAGCTAAAGTGATCTTATTATGGCAAGCACAACCTCTGTGGAACATTTCCCTTTTCAAAGGTGTGGCAAAGGAAGAAACACATTGCATGCAAAGCAGCCTGATCACTTAGTTAGAAATAGACCCTTTTTATCTTGTCTACAGATATTATAACATTAAATGCAGGTTTCTAATAGGATAATAGGGCATTGTTTCTTTCACAGGATTCAATTACTTGATTAAGCAAGATGTGGCTGTGCAAAACAATAGGACCTCAACTGGGTGTTTAGCCACCACAGAAAAGCAGACCAACTGCCGCAAACTGAGAGGTGACTCTGCAGGATGTGTCACCTGCAGTAGGAACAGTAGGTGCAGGAGAAGAAGGGAATCTTCCATCATGCAATCCCCTAATCAGTTAGTCCCTTTTGTGTTAGGACTCCAGCAATTACACAATACAAAGATTCATGCAACAATACCAAATTGCACTGTTTGATTTCATTTGGTTGTTTTTATGCAAGTTGGGGCTATTTGAGTACTCCTCTTTTTCTGTGGCTCTGACAAAGTGATCTTTTGTGATTCACAGCATTCATTCAAATAAGCTGAATTTACTCATTCTGCAGAAGTCTAAATGAATTTTTCCAGGTTTGCTACATAAATCTTTGACAAGAGTAAAAATAACTAAAATTTTCCATTGCAACTATGAAGAGGAATTAAATATCACGTATTTCCCAGGTTTAACATTATAGTTTTAACTACATCAAACGTGAAACTTAAACTCTCTAGTGATCCACCTCGACCTACCAGGGAGACAAGGAAGCTGGTGAGGAGGCTGATTCTATTGTTCATCCTTGTATTTCTATTGTTTCACTAACAAACAGATCTGTAAATGGCTTCACCAAGTTATAAGTCTATTAATCTATTGTTATGAATCAATTAGTTTTGTAAAAGTGCTGAATTGTACTGAACTCTAGAGATTAAAAACTTTAGTATTCCACTATTTGCTTTACAACTTACAAATTGTTTCCAATTTTGGTACACATTTTCTACATTCTCACTGCAAATATATGATCAGCATACAAATATCACTAAATTTTGAAAGCAATCAATGTCTTTAAGTTTTGTAAGGGTGAATTTGTAGGTTCTCATGCTATGTGTCCTGTGAATTAAAACAGCTCATGAAATTCCTATCATTTTGTAAAACGGAAGAACAAAACAGATAACGAAAGAATTTCACGCTATGCTTTTGATGCGCTATTGTGCCAAAATGATAGAGATTTCCCCCTCTGCTACTGTAAATTTTCACAAATAAGCTCATAATCACAAGATCCCATGAAATTTATGACAATCCTTATTCTGTGAGAATTTCATCCATTTTGAGTGATAAATAATGGCAGAACTTGGTCCAAAATGACTGAATCCTTATTGAACACTTCATAGGAATTTTAACACAATGTTTTCGCAACTTGCCAGTTCCTAAATTTTCAGCAAAATGAGAAAATGTGAAGACAAAAAATACCTGTACAAGATTGTACTAGATGACAAACATTTTGCCAAATTGGTTGGTTTCAAAATAAGAAGAAACCCACACAAGTACCCAGCATTGTGTGGAGATACAAGCACTGACCTTATGTACAAAGAACCAAGTAATCTGGGAAGAGTAAAGGTGCACACAGCAGGACACAGCAGGGAAACCAATAAAGTGACACCTTCAACTGTTTGTCTCTAACCTTGCTGCTTCCAGTTCACTTATCATCAAGAGCACTCTGCTCCCCCCCCTCCCCGCCGCCCCCTGAACACCATCACCCTGAGATTATTTGTCAATGATCAATTCTCTCTTGACATGGCTTCCATTAAAGAATGACGTAACAAAAGAACGTTAATGAGAATCTTCTATTTTACGCGACGTGCTCATTTGTGACATCATAAGAGGACGTTGTTACGTCAATTGTGTAATTGAGGTGTTCATCTAAATATTTTGCTGACAATTATTGCTCACATGTACAAAGTGAAGTGAAATACCTCACGCTAATTTACTGTAAGGGTATGATAAAAGAATACATGCATCGTTTTGGACAAGTTATGAATTTTTTGGCCTTTTTTAGGTTAAAAGTTAGTCTGAGCAGTATGGCCTTTTATCTAAACAAAATAAATTGAAAAATAAAATAATAGAGAAAATAATAAGATAAAAAGTCTGTTTCTGAATGACAATTGCTCAGGGTAAAAAATCTTGATGATGAAATCAGAAAAGAACTGTCCAAATAAATATGTACACCTATTACATTATTATCAGACTAGTTTAAACACAAATTCACTGTGCTTAAATGCTGTATCACATCACATAAAAAACACAAAATATATAAAAGTAAAAATATAGAATGTAATTGATAAACATCTCATACCCAGCCTATCAAACTGAAGAAAGCACTTTTGCTGGCCAGCTTAGAATTTCAAAAAATAAGTCTACTTTCTTCTACCCAATAACTTATTTTCAGAAGGACATTGAAATAACTTGGAACTGTTGTATTCTGATTCATCTGTTTGAATTTGACAGTTGGGATCTGGTGATGTATTTCCTTATTTGGATGAAGCACGCATGACGCTCCTGACATCTGGTGGCAGGTTTAGGCTTCAGAACCTCCTCTACCAGTTTGCCTTTTGGTCGTTTACTTAGAAACTTTTACTTTGTACACAGTTGTTTTAAAGGATAACTTTCCTGGCAATCCCTGGCTGTACTTCCATTCTTTGCCTCATTTTAACATTTAAGGCAAGAAGGACTCCCAAACACAAAATGGCTTTTGTGAAGTGATTAAAAATTACTTTTAAAATGAAAATTTTAAGTTAAACTTTAAGTTATATGAATTTTTTTTCACTCAAGAAGTTGTTTTAAACAGTAATTTTTAAAGTGAGAAATCCTTACTGGGATATCTTTAAAACAACTAACTGTTGCTTTTTAACATCAAACTCTTATTTCTGTTCTATTTTACAATATCTTGACGAGGAGAATTAGGGGATTACATTTTCTTTTAGCACTAGCATCTTTAAAACTGTCAACATAGCGCTATTTAAGTAAGCTGGTTTTAGAAAAATGCCTTTTCCAGGCATTCAATGGAAAGTAATTTATTTGGTGAAGTAAAAATGTCTGAACACTATTTTATCTAAAAGATTTTAATATTTGGAATAAAATAATAGGGACAATCTTTCTCATCTGTGTCATTGTTGTGAAAGTATTTTAGTGCATGGTGCTTGGTGTATTAATTGTTCCGACATTATTTTAATTTAAATTTATTTGCAGTTATTTCGTTGATTTTTACGTCACGCAAATTCTTTAAAGCTGTAACTGAAATTTAAGAAGAATTTAAATAATTAATTTTTTTCAAACAGAATTTGAAATCTAATTATTTGTATATTTGTCACGTCTAATATCAACTCAAGTGTAAAACATGAAGTTTTAAATAACAAAAGTACGTAAAGTATGTTTTAAATTAAAACTTTAAATTAATTATGTAGTTTTTATTGTTTGAATGCTCCCTTGACACTTGACACTCAACCATTTTAAAAAACGCGTTGGTCAAATGATGTTCAGTGAAGCATCTAACAACAACACTCTCCACACAAAAAACACTGGTCTTAAGGAAAGAATAAGATTTCAATCAACCATCTAATTGCTAAACAATTCAAGGTGTCACGTTACACATTTTAACGTCACCTTTGAAATCACCAGATACTACCTCAGCAGCAGGCATAAACTGTAAGTGTACTTGGCACTAATTTAACGTCAAAATTTTGTCTCTACCAAATTCTAAATTCTAAATTTGTGTCAACCAAATTTAGAAAATATTATTTCTCGTTGATGATTGAACTCTATGTTATTCATTTTCAATTTAAACCCTTATTTTTCTGTTAACTTTCATAAGCATAAAACCAAATTAGAGAGCTGTATCTTCATTTAATGAATAGCAAACTAGATTTTATTTGGCTCAAAAATAACTTGATGCTCTTGCTGTTTCATGAAAGGGTAGATTTATATCTGGACGTGCATTGCATTTGCCCTGTTGGCAACCGTAATATTGCCGATTAATTGGTGATTTTCATCAATCTTGCTTTAATATGACAGATAATTTTGTTCCCAAAGTAAACTTCCCTTAATACACTAGATTTTGAGCATACATACTGATAACTACTTTAAATCAAATTAAAACGATTCAATTCATTTTCATTCAATTCCCCATATGAGATGTTACTGCTGATTGAAGCATGATGAAGTGGAATGACATGGTGACACCTTGACTCCACTGGAACCATGTTATGTATGTAACAACTGTATGTAATTGTTAAGTGATGGGTATTACATATAAGGTATATGTGTGTAACACTATACAAGATGCAACCTCCTCCCATTCACTCTGTGTTAGATACACTTAATGCTTGACACTTATGGGATGTTTTTTTCACACACAATGGTCACTAAACATTGTATACATCAAGTCCTTAAAAAAAGAATCAGGGAAATAAAGAGATTGCAATTAAGATGTAATTTGTTGCAGCCAGAAGGCAACATTGTGTACTTGTTTCACATTACATTAGATACATTGTAGCAGGGTATGCATACTTAGGGTATGTATTAGGGTATGGGTTAGGGTATGATGTTACATCACTGTCAGAAGTACCCATCATTCACAATATATTAGATACATTGTTATTTGATTGTGTATTGGGTATTGTATGGGTTAAATTTGTATATTGAACATGTTTTAGGGTATGCACATAGTTAGGGTATGTATTAGGAAAGGGTTCAAAATTACATCACCGACAGAAGTACCCATCATTTTCATTGTATTAGATACTTGATATTGTGCCATACATTGGTATTGTAAATGTATGAGTTTTATTATGTGTATGGGTATGTAATGGGTATGCATTGGGTATGCTGTTACATCATTAACATGTCATTTAAGCAAAAGTTACTGTCTCTTCCAGTTGTCAAGAATTGATTGACATTTACAATAAACAAAGCAATCAAAAAGCTAAAAAGTCGAAGAAATGAAAAAGACATAAAAATAAGGATAGCTACAGGATCTTTCTCTTTCTCAGGTCACTTTTAGTTAGAAACGTTTAGTTCTGGAACCCATTTTTCAGGTAAAATTGTTTATTGTTTACCTTCCTTTAGTTGACATTTGAATTTTCCTTTCAATTTAAACTCAAATTAAAATACAACGTGGTGCAACAATATGTAGTTGCCGTTCTTTTGTTTGAGTACAAAAAGGATCAAAATTCACACTTCACAGACAGTGAAACATTTCAGAAACAGACACAGTGACGAACATGATTTCTACATTTCAAACGTTACTTTCTGGCCATTTATTCAGACATTCATCAAAAGTAAAAATTCCAAAATCAAAACGTTCTTTTTCATTCAGAAAGATTTTTCCCAATGAATTTTAAAAAAAGGATGCCTTTTCAATTCGAAACTTTTTCCTTTATAAAATGACCAATAACAGTTGTAAGAATAAAATTCAAAAGTGCATCACTCTGTGACAATTAGAAGTTACACATTACTGATTAGTGACCTAATTGTTTGCTAACATCCTGACCTCGGGGTGTGACCTTGGGGGCGCGACCTCTGACCTCATTATATCTGATCACGTTGTTACCTGTGTTTTACCTGCAGAGATCAAAGGAGATAATGTTACACCTGGGCACACCTGGAACCATCTCCTCCAGGTGTTCTTTTAACTTTTGGTAACTGTCAATCTGTTGTCCTTTAAGGTGGCGTGTGCTGCTTACAAATTTCCTAATAAGATCTCAAACGTCAGTGCCTCAAAGAGTACTTATAAAATGTACCTGAAGAAGTTATGGAAGATATTTTAATTAATTTAAAATTAAGTTCGGTAGAATGTTAAGTATAAAAGGAAATTAGGAGGTTAAACTTTTCTCCATCTAAAATTATTTAAATTCGGGTTTGTTCATTTGTTACCTGAATTTAGAAACCTTGACAAATAATGCACAAGTATGTTGTTGTCTCTAGAAAACTTTGAAATGAAGTTTAAAACCACATTATATAACACGAGTCTAACAATTTTAAGTGCATACTCGTTTTCATTTTTTTTCTAAAGTTTAAATATTTTCATTTTGAATTTATTTAATATCAGCATCCGGCTCCACCTTAACCGTGTAATTGTTCTGCCGTGGTTCTGCAGGCGCCCGAGGGTGGAGGAGTTACCCGTTGCAACCCTATACTTAACCTACCCGGGGGTTAACAATTACCCTGTCAGCGCCCACAGGGAGGTCAAGCTACACGAGATTATGTCCAAATACGTGTACGTTTAAAGTAGTGTAGATTACAATTCTGACGTTATAATTGAAATCATCAGATTCCACTTCAACAGAAATGCAGTTGAACTGATGCTGCTGAGGGGGAATCTGGTGATTTCTCAAATCAGTAACGTAAGATTCAAGCAGCACAAGTAAGTACTGCAGCTAAAAGTGAAATCTGGTGACTTTATTAAAAATGAATAGAGGCTGAAAATCCTATCATTCTGGAACAGCAGCGCATCAAAAGCACAGCGTGAAATTATTTCTTTCTCTCCTTTGTTCTCTTAGCTTCCAAAGTGATAGTAATTTCAGGAGATGGTCAAGCCGTCTTTTAGATTGAAGTTGTTTTGGCTTCTGTTTTCATCCCTACCAGTAGAATCTGGTGATTTGGTAGAATTGAGTGATCTCGGCTGCCTCGGCTGTTGTTTCCATCCTCTATTACCCTCTACAGGGGGTGAGTGTGGACAGTTTGTCGGGATGAGTTGATTATAGGCGACACGTCCCAGTAAAACATGCCGCGTCAATCTGTTCAGACCCGCGGTAACCCGAGACCCGACCCCCGGAGAGTAACGTTAAACGGTTACCGCTAGGTAACGCTACGGGAACAACTTGATCTTTCGAGTGAAACCATCTGAAATCCTTCAGTGTGAGATTCTTTATCAGAGGTGAAAATTTTCCTCCAGACCTCCTTAATTTGGTACCAAAGATTTAAGGTGAGCTGTTGTTTGAGTGAAATTAAAACAAGATAAAAGAATTCCTGGTTTAGTATTTATTTGATATTGATATCAACTTAGCAGTATTATTGTAAGAATGATGCAATAGACAAGTGAAAAGCTCTGTCCACACCTTCATGAACTCATATTTTCTCCCTTCAATGACATGACATTGTCATACACATTCAATTACTTGGAATGAATTCAAATCAGGATTTAGATTTTCTTGTGGAACATTACAAGATTACAAACTAACCGATAGGCTGCATCGTAACTGCATCGTAAACGACGGAGTTGATTTGCTAGTTGAGTTAATAAGGAAAGTTTGTAACGACAGTAGAATTTCAACAGAATTTTACTTTCAAAATGAAGAGTCATGGTAGAAGTGTCCCACTCCTTTGATTTGTATAATTTGGCGCTCCTTCACTAAGGGATTTCCACCGTGATCGCTCCAGGCTAAACGGTCAACTGCTCAAATCTGTTCACGAACCGTCATCATCGTCATTACGGGACGAGATAAATAACCTCGTCACGACGTGAAACAACCACAATACGTTACGTGCCCCGTGGCCTCAGGGAGAAGGGACCCACACATGCATGGGTACAGGTGTACCCTGTTATTACCACTGCTCACTGTCAGGAGAGGGGAGAGTTGTGACTTTAATAACCATTTTAGGCCATTTTACTTTCAAACTTTCTTAACTATTATATTTTATGGTCAAATATAAATTATAATTAGGAGAATAAATACTGATCGAAAACATGTAACTTTCAGTGAGGAATCTATTGTCCCATTGGTAGATTCAAGCTGGGGCACCAGAGGCCCAAATTGTCTTCATTTCAAACTGGTTTTTTTTAATGTAAAAACTGGGCAAAAACTTAAGCGCCCCAAGGGTTGGCCCTCCCCGCCCTATGAGAAATCCTGGATCCGCCACGGCGCCCCCTAGCGCCTGGTGTCTTGTCTCTTGCTTCGATACACATGTTCAAACTCACAGCCTGTCATCAGCTGTCCATTGTCAGGAGAAAGAATTGTGTTTTTGAAAAGGCAAAACTATTTGAAAGTGACCATAACGCTAAATGAGGCAGGTGAAGTGCATTTCATTGAAAACGTGAAAAGAACGAAGCGTTTAAATGTCCAAGTTGGACAATAAAATGAAGTTGTAACAGAATAGATCCTGACGTTGAAAATGATGACGTTATGACGTTACGTTGTTATGACGTAGTCTAATCCTACGGCAGTTGTGAACTGTGTCTTGGGCTGCGTCAACTTAAACTTTATATTCTATTCTATTTTACAATAATTTCTATAAAAACGTAAACTAATATTAGAAGATTGTACTTTTCTTCAGTGTTAACATCTCACAATCTTTGTACTGTTCATTTTATTAAGTTCAAAATGAATCGCTCATTAACCCATTGTTTCCTTATATGGTAAAATCGTTATTCTTTGGAAAATAAATCTGAAAATGGGAAGAAACACTGATGCGGCTTGGAAATGAATTTCCGCTTGATGTCTTCATAATTTCTTAAATTCAAAGACATATTTGAAACATTTAATTTTTTGGCGGGTGTCTTTGATAAATCTGATACTTGTGTGAGAAAACTTAAGACAAAGCGTACGCACATTGTTTGCCACGTATGGAGTGAACATTCTATCTGTGTTGCCTTTAATTAGACATGACTCTCCGTCCAACCCGCGTGTAATGTGAAGACCAGTCATTAGAGAGGTTAAGTTACATGTTTCCTTGGTCAGTATACTTGTTTGTAAGTATGTTTAAAATATGATAATTTTAAACTGTGATGTGAAACCACAGGAAATACGTCAAATGAAATCATCAATCGGGTTTATTTTATTGTTTCGGTTACATATCCTGCCGCACTTTGAAATCTGGATTTCAAAACAAAACATCAAGTAAAATGAAAAATTATTGCCTCGTCCGATTAAAGAAAAAATATTTAAACATTACTTCTTTTATCAATGTTTATTTATTGTTTAAACAAAGTTCAATTTTCATTTGATATAAACTTCCTTTCATTGAAATGTAATTAAATGATTTTAATTACTTTCTGAGGTTGACGTATTGTGAAGGACGAGATGCATGTAGCTTGACCTCCCTAGTAAGGTGACACCGGGCAATCATTTAGTCAAAGTGTCAAATCAACTTAACTCCACATCCACCATGAGAGGAAAACCAGCTCAAGCAGTGCGGGAAAATCCCTCATTAGTGAGGTTAAGCACCACGTTTTACGTCATCTTGTACGTGTAAGAAGATTTCTGAAATCACCAGATTCCACCTCAGTGGTGAACGTAAAGCCACCGAGTAACTCGGCGGCGTTACGTTCGCCACTGAGGTGGAATCTGGTGATTTCAGGGGATGCATTTCCATAACGTAACATTATGGTTTAAAACAACACTATTTTACACGTACACTACAATACGGAGAAAAACGTGCAACTTAGGCTTTCTGATGGGAAAAACAGCTGAACCAGCTCAGGAAATCCCTCATTACAGGAAACACGAGACGGCGAGGGGCGGCCGAGACAACCGTTAAACGGTTATGCCCTTTTATGGTAAATTGAGATAAATACGCTGAGCGCGGAGTCATGTTGTGTCGGGGAAATACGATTTTAGGGAGGTTAAGTTGTATGGTTTTGCTGTTCAAATTAGTACGTCTGAAATAGATGATTGTCTGTCGAATGACAGAGTATGTGGTCTTCAGCCTAAAAAAACACAGAATCCCACAGTCCACTTTCCTACGCCAAGAAGTAGTACCAAGAAATAGTTCTGTTAACATGACGTTACTTTGGTAACATTGTGACATCATTCGACAGACACACGATGTTACTTTTGACGTAACGTCTCTAGATTTTTTGTGGGATGAGGTCCATTTTATGGTGCCACTGGTACCCTCCGTGGCAGATTAGGAGTGACTCTACCCATGGACTTCAAAGTCAGGCTGGATGTGTCGCTTGCGTCAAAATAGAATAGATCCCAGACTCAAGAACTAGTTTATTTTGGAAACAATTTCTTTTCAATCTTTACCAAAGTGTATCCAAGTTCCTCCTTTAAGCCAGAACTGTTTGGACTCCCGGTGCTGTCAATAGAGAATCACAGCCTCGCCACACCAAGGTGTAAAATTGGTAAAATTGGTACAGACAATGTTATCATCTCATGGAGCCAGAAGTTAAAAGTTGTCAATCGAAATTGATGTAAAATTCTGTAAAATCGGCGGAAAATCAAGAATAAACTAACTTTAAGTAAGTTCAGTAGGAAAAATTAACGTAGGATGTGACGTGTAAGCGTGTAGCCTGACATCACTACTGAAGATTTAGGGGTTGGACCCGGAGTAATTCTATCCGTCTTTAGGTGTTTAT
Organism: Haplosyllis anthogorgicola; assembly: GCA_038406195.1. Taxonomy (NCBI): domain Eukaryota; kingdom Metazoa; phylum Annelida; class Polychaeta; order Phyllodocida; family Syllidae; genus Haplosyllis; species Haplosyllis anthogorgicola. The sequence goes on from JBCAUI010144425.1 coordinate 20,973, forward strand.
TTTAACTGTTCATCATCCTGTTGTATTCATTCTGTATTAAACACTTCTGTATCAAAGAGCTCCAGCCTCCAGGAAACCAGAGGTGACAACAGCATGACAGTCAAGTGCAATGGGAAAGCAGCGTGGAACTACTTTTTAAACATTTTAAATAGAGGTTTTTCCCGAATCAAGAAATTCCCATTAATTGGGAACCGTAAAGAACAAAATAATCTCACGCTGAACTTTTGATGTGCTATTGTTCCAAAACTGATAGGATTTCTTGATTTTAATTAATTTCGTTTACTTAATCTACCAAATCTACCAAACTTTGCACAATTTTTTCAGGCATACAGATTTTCAGGAAATTTGTAAAATATATTAGGGACCACATTCAATAACTGAAAATGGTTTTAAGACCAAATTTAGTCTTAATATCAGACAGTTCATATGTCTGGAAATTTAGGCAAATACGATAGATTAGGACGATTTGGAAGAGAGTGAATTGAGAAAAACCTAGAGTAAGTAGAAGGTCTTTTTAGCTTCAAAACTTGTGATGACACTACTTATGTGTCACGAACATTTCCTTCTGTGGCTGAGGGAGCTGTGAAATATTTGAACAAATAAGTTCAACAAAAACTGCAATAAATTCATTGCTCGCAAAAACTAATAATCTCTCTTTTATCAATCACTCAGGGGCTGTACATATAAAATATAATTCTGATTTCATTTAGCCAAGGATAAATCAACTACTGCTGTCATTTACTCAGTCAAAAAAAACCATGGTTTTGTAATCGCATACAAACACAACAGTTTACTTTCTGTAGTTGCCGTCTCTTTATTTTCCGCGCACAATTCGTCGCTGCGCATAAAGTAGGCAATCAGCAAAAGGCGTTAGTAAACAGGCGTGTGTACAGTACATCCCACGTATAATTTTCCTTCACACTAGAGCTTGAAAGAGTGGCAATTTCAGAAAGAGGTTAATCGAAAATATCACAAGGTTAAACTTTTTTATTTTTGCTTAACATAGGTCCATTTTTAGACCATTGGCATTTCTTGAAAAAGTATATAAGAGTGACCAAATCAAGAAATTGCTATTAAAAGTTAAGGGTACAGAACAAAAAAGGACACAAAGGAATCCCACGTTGTGCTTTTGAATTTTGACTGTAAACTTTTGTTGATTTGTTTCTTAAATCCATAGGGACGGTCACAAGAAGTCCAAAACAGGGGTAATTAGTGGTCCCACAAATAGACCCTGGTCCAACAAAAAACCTTTTTTATAAAAAAAATTAAGAGTGACTCTCAGTGACAGATCTATCCGGCTTTGAAAAACACGGGCAGAGTCAATCCAATTCCAAAGCTAAGGATCTAATCAGAACGATTTTCAGCTTGTTCTCTTTAACCTAAACGCACCACCAACGTAACGGTGTAATGTTAAGCCAGTGAGGCTAATGCTAAAGAAGTGGCCTTAGATTGTACCTGTACACAAGTAAAGGATTATGAATACACACTGTTAGTTTCATTCTCATAAGGTTTTCGCAGGTTTGAAGCAAAACGTTGAACACCCTCAATTCGCAATTGTTTAACCATAGAGGCATCAAAAGTGAAGGCGATCTTTAAGGGGTGTACCTCTGGCTTACCATCTTATGTCGGCCGATCATTACACAGAAATCATATCAATTGTGCACGTAAATGTTCATAAGAGAGCTCCGATGGCTTGTCACAGAGTGCTAGCTCCCTAATGGTTCGGTGAGCCTAACAGTCCGGACGACTGGGCTGAAATGCCGGCACCTTGCGCAGCTATTTGGTCTACCAAGAGGGTATGGCAATAACGCCTGCACGCCTTACTCCAAGGCGCTATTACTGGTCGGTCGGGATGGCGATTACACGCAAATAAATAGAGACTAATGTAAGAGGCAACTCAACGCAGAGCACCTGGTCGGCAAAACATAACACGACTAGTCAGAAATGATTGAAACGTCCCGCCCTAGGCGGCTGTCGGGGGTCGAGTGACACTGTGAATTATATCTCTGTTATGATTTTCGGGAACTGGTAACGTGAGACTAAAACCACACACTTTTATTTATACTTCACGCCAGTAAGGTAAATTATGTTTTCCTGTAATGTCAGTATCTCAGAAGATTCCAAATTAGATGCTGAATTTGTTTATTAAGTTTTCTCGTTTTAGCCCACATTCATTTCAGTAAGAGACACATAACAGTTGAGTTGTTACATTAAACATCTGGATCGCGGTGATCTTTTAAAGTAATTCAAACCAGAATAAGGGAATCAATACAATGCTTAACCCGTTTCATTCGAGTGACATTCAGCAGGTGAGTTGTTACACAAAGCCACAAGTCTTTTGTTCTAAATCTCAGTGTAAATACATAGACACGCTCATCGTGATTAAACGACTTAATTAAATCGCTGCAAACCGTGACGATCGCTCGGATCGGTAAACACGACAGGGAACCATCCATTGTTCCCGACTATTGTTCCATTCCGGAATCGAGTGGACTCATGAATAAAACATGGATATCCCCATAAATTAACTTCTGGACCATTGAAACATTTCACATTGATATATTTTTTATAAATGGGTCAAAATTTAACAGGGGGATGTTATGGATTATTAGCTTTAATTTTTTAAAATCATTAAAGTACTGAAATACATTTTTTTGGAAACAATGTAATTTCTGTTGGATGACCTATAAGGTTCCTTTCAATAGAAGTACCTATGTCAATTTAATTGCTGAACTTTAATCTTTATTTTTTCATGATTTTATAGCATAATGGCTATAACTTCCACCATCTCCCTAAAAATGAAAAGACCCATGGCAGGAGGGACAGTATGATGAACATTAAACTTTAAAACGACCATTTTTTCTGCAAGTGCACGTCAGTTATTCTTGATCTTGTAATTATCGATTGTACTTTGTCGCATTTTAATTGCAAGGCGCCGTGTGTTAAGAGTAGATGATATGTGTGACGTTTAATTGTATAATGTTTCCATGGTGATGTAATACGTAGTATGTTTGACGTAATATGTTATTAATGATGTTAAACATAATGTTCTGATGTGAAAAGATTTAAATTGTAACAGAAAAGTTTACAATTTCAGATGATGTCAATCAAGGTTTTAAATGAATTTGATGTTTTGGAATGTGTCTTGAGCTTCTTGTTGCTTTCACATTTAGATCTTTCTCGGCCTTTATTCTCAACGCTGAGGTGTGTAAACTTTACTCTTCATTCCTAAGAAGGCATTTAAACTTCGAAACTTTTCAAGAGTTTTAACATAAAAAATTCCTCAAGTTACTGACATTCTAAACAAAACTGTGCTTATGAATTGAACTTTATTCTGCTAAAGCTGCATGTTCATAATGTAAACTTTAAGTGATGCTCTTTCAAAACTACTGTTTCATGTTCTATTGTTCTAAGTTTTGTTCTAAACGTTACATTGTTCTGTGAAACCAACACACGACTTATCCGCAGGGTGTAGGATGTCAACCTTGTAATGACACAAGAGCCTTATGCAAATTCATTGCTGTAAAAAGATTTTTTACCATACACCAAATATCACTGACTTCTGCCTTTATTGCTGTAAGATGGAGATGGGAAGCTGTACAAGAAACGTTTTGTATGTTATTTTCACTAATTATTACTTTACTTTCCCACAAACTGGTCCAAAAGTTTAACATTGTGTCAATGAGACTCAGTGGTGGCATTACGAATTGGCATAAGGCTCTTGCATCATTACCAGATTGACATCCTGTACCCTGTTATCTGTAAGCGGTTTAACCTGAAACCGTGAGTGCGGAAAACCTCTGATCTTTTGTACAACAATATGAGCTGTAAAACAGTCTATCTTTGCCGTAACCGTCATTGTGACGTTAAGTGCGCAGAATCTTTGATATTTCTCCACTAACAATAAAAGCCATAAAGTCGCTAGGCTCTTGATTCAGAATTGTCTTCAATAACGGTGTGTTGTATCGCTACAGTAGCTTTGAAGATCAGAAACTCTGTATTGGTCTTTTGTACGTTCTTGAAATACGTAGTACGTAGATTTTACGGATGCTTTAAGGAGGGTAGAGATGCCTCTTTAAGGAATCTTGGGAGACAATGAAGATCCTTCAGCAATTCTGCTCAAAAATAAAGAAATGGTAAAACAATCGGTGCTTCGCACACTTTGATCTTGTGCGAGGAAAGTTATGTAACTTTCAGAAAGCAATGACAAATAAAGATACATGCACGAGAAATATCTTTCTCAACTTTGCTAAACTTGGTATTCAGCCCGTGTCCTATCCTGCCTTTCCTTTAATATTCTTACCCGGAATTGCATGGAATTTTGTCCCCCTTTATTATGGAATATTAAAGAAGCTAAAACGGCAATACTCAACTCTGATAAGCTCGATTAAATCAAGCACTGGTTCCTGAAAGTCTTATCCATTTTTGTAACGTACAGAACGAAAAGAATTTCACGTTGTGCCTGTGTTGCTCTATTGTTCACAAACTGATAGGAATTCTGGAGCATCATTTTGTTTGGGGGTCTCGCCCCCAACCCTCTACCCCCTCACCCCCGCTAAATCAGGATCTCTCCCTGCTAGGGAGCGAGAAACTACATACCTTGCAGCTGGATCTTTTGAGACATGTTTAAACATGGGTTAAAAAAAGATCTGTCTTCGGTAAGTGAACAAAATAGTACGATACTAAAATCTCTATTCTTTAAACATTTATAACTGTCAAGATAATTAAATCCGTTCAGTTGTACATTATAGATAGTTATTTTGGGAATAGACCATGGAAATAACCATCAGTTTAATAAGTACACCTTCAGACCTATGAGACCACGGGTTTCTATTCAGAGCTAATTTCATATTGAAATTTAGTAATTTCACACATAGAGACAATCGCTTTCACGCCAGGACCAGAATGTTACTGCTGCATGCTCCGAGACAATAGAAACAAATTGTAAGGAATCACCAGATTGCTGTCGTCGTGTTGACCCGCTGACCCGTTCTATCGTGATGTATTGTGACGTTAACGCTATGCAGCGGCATCTTTCAACTCCGCGTTCTAATCAACTTTCCGCGTCAGTTTTTGCCGTTACCTGAGGGTCATCTGTCGCCACATTGTATAATTGCCTCACTGTAAAAATTACAGTAGTTTTTATTCAGATCACATGGAGGTTAGGCTGACACATTTTATGTCAATTTGTTACATCTGATATGATTCAAATTCTGAAATTCCCATCAGTTTTGGAACAACAGCCAAAAGCACCGCGTGGAATTCTTTTCTTTCCTCTTTTGTTCTACACGTTTTTAAATTAATAAAATTTCCAGAATTGATCACCAGATTCTACGTCAGTAAGAAATCTACAAGAGCCCAATTCGATCCAGATTGATTGGGAATTTCTTGCTATTACCCTTTGTGTCTGATTTGTTTTATGTTGTGGTTTCATCCGCTAATATGTGCTAATTGCATGTACGAGGTTCTCTGGGTGATAAGGCTGATCTTTGCGTGAGGAGTGAGATATACGGGCATAAAGCCGGAGGTGACGGGGGTCTGATGGGGGGTTCGTCTTACACACTAAACACCGACAAATGTGTACTGCCCTACGCCAATGTCGACATATGTCGTGATGACCTAAAACTTAAATATGCTCTGGATGGCAGCAGGTCCTAGATGCAAGTTTCAAAACAAGTTCATTGGGATGAAACTATTGTTAGTTTTTTTGGGTTTTGAGTATAAAACATTCGTTTACAAATGTGTGAAAGGCATTTGAAGAAAGTAGGTCATCTTGCCTCGGTGTAGAATAATTTTTCCGGAAACGTGACAATTGTCGACATTGATGCACGAAAGGTGGAAACGGTTAAACGGTTAAATCTGGAGAAAGATTAGAAAAAGATTATCAATATTTAGAAGAATTATACTCACAAAGTCAGAGAGGTCAAATACACTTAAACCTGTGTGTTTCTTCCTTCCCGCCATATTTTCTCCTGACCTCTGACCTTGACCTCTATCTCTGACCTCTTCTTTTTGACAGCGAGAAATTAATAAAAAATTGGAGATATTTGGTGACGACAGTTTACACAGATCTCAGAATAAAAAGATAAAGAATTAGATACAAGTATGTGCACAATTATACGTAGGTCACGTAAACCCAGGCTCGTTTTTCCCTTTGTTCCCACTGTGTCTCCCTGGCACCTTAACCCTCCCTCCCTTTAGTTGTGCTCTGCTCTTTGTGTGTTTTATGTGATGATTGCTAAACAATTAAGCTTATTGCGGCGACACTTTAAACAGATATGAAAATAAAAAAGATTAGAAACATTTGGTTTCGATATGGGCACAAAATTGTCGAGGTCAAGTCAAGTCAAGCCTGTGCTTTCCCGTATCTTTAGTGTTGACAAGGCTAGCAAAAACTAATCGTCGACTAGTCGAGTACCATCCACGATGGTCGACAAGTCAAATCTTTCAATGTTTTTTCCTACATTATTGATTGTCATGTAACGTTGTGTAGACTGCATCAAGTCATTGCGCCATTGTCTTTCGAAAAAGCAAACTTACGGTCATCTAAGATGGCGGCACATAATGACGTCATAAACGTTGCCATGTTACCACATGACGCTAGAAACGGTGATGTCACATGTATTTGACAGACAATAAGCAATTATAAATAATTGCCAACTCGTTTTAGCTATTTGACCTAACTCAAAGCTTCTCACTTTCATTGTATGAAAATTACAGTTAAGGACATGTAAGGTGTCCTCAAGAAAATTCTGACTCACAAATGTTTCGTTAAATTGTAACCATTGATGCTTGACGACAAGTTGACTACCCGTATAATTTGACGACTTTTTATTTCGAACTCGAGTATACTCGACTATTCGGTCAAGTTGCTTGTTGCGCGCCCTGCTCCCCTTTACTCTTTGCCTGTACACACTGCTCATTGCGTGTTCTGTGGGATGATTGCTGAACAATCTGTCTACACGTTTATACAATAAGGTTGGACAGGGTAAAGGGCTTTAAGTGGTGTTCTGTAACATGTGAGGGAGCCGCTATGTACAGTGTCCGACAGTTTTGTGGTGGATTCCAAAAAGCAGGAAAAGCATGTTGTGTTTTTCTGACATTTCAGTTTGAAGTCCTCCATGCACATTGTTGAACTGTGCTTTGAATTGGCATTTGTCACCAGTACACAGAAATCGTATCATTTTGGGAACGAAGAGAACAAAGGAGAGAACGAAAGAATTTCACGCTGTGCTTTTGTTGCGCTATTGTTAAACTTCTGATATGAACTCCGTGTAATGAGTGGTTATGTCTGAAAATATGAACCTTGTAGCGTTATGTGCTGACATCTATGTAACAGCGTTCCTTGTAGTCGACTTGGCATGAATCAACATGTCATGGATTTTGCTTTAAATAAATATTGGAATTTATACTAGCTACGTTTTGAGTGGTCACTAAACGACAATACAACAGTAAGGAACCTATTATGTTTGGTAATTTTAATCTGGTCTCATTACAGGCACCTGAGTTACTGGACAGTCAACCAAAATATACTTGCACAGTAGATTATTGGTCTTTTGGTGTTCTTGCATTTGAGATTATCGCAGGCTCCAGACCATTTCTTCCTACAAAATCACCATTCCAATGGTATGTTTGATGACGATTTGTATAAACTATTAAACGATCACGAAATGTGCAACTCTCAGAGATGTGTGTGATTTAATATTTAATATTCAATCATTCTGGATTATTCATGATACTTCATACCTTTTCTTTTTTAGGCATGAACATGTTAGAAAAAAGCCTGATGAAGTTATTCATGTTTATTATGACACAAAAGGAGAAATAGTATACTCCAAGCAGTTGCCCAACCCGAACCATCTATGTAGGTTAGTAATCGTGTGCTGTGTGTCGAGAACTGTGCATCATATTCAGAAGCTATTAAATTTCTAATTTCTAAGTGACTGCTAGTATGGCTGGATCAAACCGTAATTATCTTTTGCGTTCATAGAACATCACAACAAGATATTCAGCAATGGTTACGGTTGATGTTGATGTGGAATCCCAAGGCACGTGGTGGACATAGGAATGAACTGAATAGACCTTTGTGCTTCCGTATGTTAGAAGGCTTCTTAAGCGTAAAGGTGTGTGCATAAATAGTGTACGTTTTAATCGAAATAATCTCAATACACAAATTATTGTCTATACACAAATTAAATCGTTGAACATTGGTTAGCGTAAATGTGTATGGAAACATGACACTGATCAGTTTATGAAATCAAGACGTTCCTCCGTGGCCGATTCAGTTGTGCGTATGTCTCCACTGCTTGAAAAAGTATGTGAGAAATGTGGCTGGCTACCCGTTATCACCCTTATACAGTGTACATTTGCATTGAACTAAAGCAGGCACAAATCAGACGTGTCTCTGAGGATCATAGTGCAAATGAGTAACTATGCAACATATCTACCCAGACCTTGAAATCTATGGGCAGAGTCACCAAAAGGATCCCGGTGGTCCCAAAAATGGACCTTGGTTCACAAATAAATGTAGTAAAAAATGTGAATGCCAGGTGTTATCCTATGATGCCGAGCATTCTGTGCCCCTATTGGTCCACAAGCTTTAAATTAATATTGTATCTGATGGTTAGGTGTCAGATAAATCATAGGATAAAATCCTTACCCAGACCTGAAGTGTCGGATACCAGGATTTATCCGACGATGGTATCCGCCGCTGCACCTTCGGTGCCTCTGTGGTGCCTCAGCAGATATCATCGTTGGATAAATCCTGGTATCCGACACTTCAGGTCTGGGTAAGATATATTATTTTTTACCACCGCTTAAATAAACGTATGTGTACACGTTTAGATACATAAATAAAGTAAAATTTTATGTGTCCGTTTCAGATGATATTCGTGTTTTGTATTTACACGAACCACCTGCTATCATTCAAAGTGAAAGATGATGATACAGTCAATGACTTGCAGTTGAGGTTACAGGCAGAAACAAAGATACCTGTGGCAGAACAGGAGTTGCTCTTAAACACAGGGCTGTCACCGGACCCTACTAAACCTGCAAGAATGTATGCTGCGGATCTGGTAAATACCCGTATTTTTGCAACAACCAACATACTTTTTTAAGTCAATTTATCTTTCGTTTGTGTAGCTTATCATTTTGAATCTGAACAAATAAATTTGTTACACCAATCAATGCAAATTTATTTTGTATGGCATTTTAGTGCTATGACGTCTTCTATTGAGCTGTAAATAAGGAATCATTTCTTGATTGCAGCAAGTGGAAGATGAATGTCTGGTGTTCTTGTTTAGGAAGGGCAATGTTGACTTCCCGTCCAAACTGCTGAAGAGACACTTGCCTGATACAGTACAATCAATGATCAAAGATCAAAAGGCAATGCTCACTTATCCGGTAACTATTTTGATTACTACCCAATCACAGAATTGCAGTTAAATTACGTTTAGGTGAGTCCAGTTAATCGGTTTGTACTCATCCTTTTTTAGGATCAGAAGAGGATATGGTCACATGCTGTACACTTCTGTCAAGAATCGGCAATTGAGTACAGACGCCTTACATATGGGCAGAGGGCAGCCATGTATGTTACTCAGTGTTACTAATTACATTTTATGCAAGATGAAAAAGACTAGATTCACGATATTAAATATAGCATTGATATGAATTACTTATCCAAATGCTCAGTTGAATAAATGAGACATTCATAAATGGAACGAAATTTTTATTTTTTGTTTCATTGATATAGGATGGCTTTATTGAGAACTACAAAAGCCTTGTCCAATGTGAAAACGAAGGTATCGGAGGAAATGATTAAGCTCGGTGCCCAGGCAGAATTTTTCCAGTCAGGGTATGTGAATCCTTTTGACAACAGGAACATTAGTATAAACAGATCGAGAATGAAAATATAAAAATGTATTTCATTGACAGTTGCTTAGCTGTGAGAAACTAAAATGTTATGTATGCTGATTCTTTTCTATCATTATACAGATTAACAGTAGACTTGGAAAAATATGAAGAACAAGCTTCAGCAGGTGGTGTTTGTAAGTACTGTCACTACACAAAGCTACAGTGTAAAGACCACTGTGACACATAAAACTGTAACCCACAAATGATAAGTAACTTTGTCGACTTAAAGTACTTTGGCATGAGAATAAAACGCGGAACTAGCAGGGGATTGTCGTTATTTTCCATTAACTTATTTAAATAATTTATTAATTTGAGATGTACAAGATGGAGGATGTTGTCTTCCAAAAGTAAACTAAATTCAGTTTCAAATTTCCAATATTGTTGTAGCATCAAGAAAGCTTCACAGTTCCTGGCTAGAAATGAGAAAGGATGTTAATGGTATTTATTTATTGGTAAGTAAATGCATATGGTGCAGCATGCAAATAATCCTTATATTCAAATGAAATTGATTGAAATTGATTTTCATTACATTTGATTGTAAACATTATTTACAATCTAACTAAGAAGCTTCCCCAGTTGCTTTTGAAATAGTCACTAACGAGTATAGTTTAAATTATGACACGATGTAAAATACCTCAGAAGATGAGGTTATTAAAGACCTTTAAAGCAAACCGTTTGACTGCTCAGTCATGCCATTCGGTTAAAAATTAAAATTCGTTCATGTATACGTTATTGTATTCTTCCATGTGTAAAAATTTAATGTATTTTAGGAAGGCCCGGTGAGAGGTCTGGACGAAGAGAGTAATGCGTTATCCATGAAAATAAGTGAGCTCCATAAGAGTCCATTCGGTAAAACTAAACGATTCACAAAACTGGATGAAATGTAAGCTATACATGTTACAAATCTTGTATGGTATAAATTTCTATTTTCACATTTAGATTTCACATAAAAATGTATTGGCTTAATGAAAGTTAATGATATCGTTTACATGTCGTTTACATTGTAGACATTTAAAGGCAGTTGCCCTCTATGCGGAGCTGAAGGCACTGGCCAAAGGTAAAACGATCATTTGAAATATTTCATGCTTGATTATCCTCATGTTAAATACACTAAATGCATTTTCGCACATTAAACTATTCTCTTAACCTGTGCAAGCACTTCAAACCTTTGAAATAGCAAATTACATTAATTTCAAAATGTCTTACTTCGTTCCTATAGAGCAGAGGCATGGACAGCTGTTAGACAATAGAAAAATGGTGAATTGTTTAGCGGCATGCATTTCACAGAGAGAAAGCGACACAGTGGATTTATATTCTCATCTGAGGTAATTTTCACTACATAATATGTTATGTCACTTTTGTTGCAAATTAATTCACTTTAATTGTGTCACACAGTGCAAAACCAAATTGTGACAGATGGCGTTTTCAAAGGAATAAAAACACCAACATTTGATTATGGGGAAAGATGAGCAGTCGTGTAGAAATTGACATATTTGAAGAATTAAATATTCTAAGAAGTACTTTTGTTTTGGGGGCTTTGTAAACCACAAAATATTGCTCGATTTTAAACAATATGTTGCAATAAATTAGTGTTGATGTAGAAGTCGAATAATTATTTTAGTCTAAAACGGGGAATGCCCCTCAGCTAAGTATTTTTAAGAGTTAATACATGAATACGAATCACTGAGACTCTGTGAAATCAAGTCAAAATCAGCAGTCAAGTCCCAAGACTCATTCTTTCTATTACTTTTCAGCAAAATTCAGAGTTACAGATTAGAATTAGAAAATTTGCTGCCACGTCTGGATGTAATTTTGGTAAAAGTGAAAGAATCACAACAACAGCTCAAACAGATGCAGGAAAGAAAACAGGACGAAGTGTGGTCTGTGCTCAAACAAGTGGTATGCAATACAAATCCAGTTCTATTAAAATGTGTAAACACTGTATTTATACCACTTGAAGTCAAAACTATTTAGTGCAACGTTATTTATATACGTGATTTTTGGCTCATTTGGCATAATTGCCAAAGAGCCTATAGAATCATGATTTGTCCGTCGTCGTCGTCGTCGTCGTTGTCATCTGTGCACAGCTGCCCTGAGCACACTACTGATCATAGAGACTTCATATTGTTATGTTCGGCTTTTCTCCAGTGGTTCCCACACAAAGTAACTCCAAACATGGTCCTGA
>JBCAUI010144426.1:0-18017 GCA_038406195.1 Haplosyllis anthogorgicola
ACCTAAGATACTTTTATTTATGACCTAAGGCTAAGTATTTCATTTGATAACACCATGCACATCAGAAAATGAAAAGGTGGCAGCACTAGCCAATCCGGGCTAGTGAAAAAAAAAATCAGCTAGCCCGACGGCAAATCAACTAGCCATGGGCTAACGGGCTAGTCTTAAGTGATACACTGGATCTCTGCCTGCCCGTCACAGTTTCAAAACTCCAGAGCAAACGTAAAACGTGGGTAACAGTAGTCTAAGGATTCTGACAACATGCTGGGTCCTAGAGATGAGACTGCGACCATTTTCCAGCACCCAAAATAAAATAAAATAAAAACGAGATAGTCATTGGCCAATGACAGGTCTATTAACCGGTGCCATGAAGGAATGAGTTACATTCTGTGCGTTACAACACTATGTGACAAGATAAAATAAACTGTGGTCAGTTTTCATGCCAAGAAACACTAAGTCTTATGAGATTGATTCGATAGACAAAGGAAGATAGGAACAAGTATAATTCTTCCAGATTCATGCGAAACAACAATACTTTCCCGCGCCATCTTGATGTTCTGGTTTGTCTTTTCGTTGAAAATTTTCGTCGAAATATTGAAGTGCGACGGAAAAATTAAAGACAATGGCCTTACACCGTGAGGCGAATAAGTGCAAACATTCAAACACGACTTTTTACATTTATGTCCCATATTTACCGTGACCTTTGCGTGACCTTGAGAGTCACGTGTTACTATCACACTGAGGTCGTTACCTTTCTCAGGGTCCTCAAGCAGAATCACCCGTTTGCCATCCAGTGGATGGCTCCATTTCAAATAACATTGAGTCAATGGGGTTTTTTCTTTCTGCCCGGGATCAGGTCGATTTGTGGTCGACTAACCGACTGAACTGAACGTTATGTCTCACTTCGGTAAATGTGACCTTATTATTGTACAAATAACATTTGTCTGCAAGTAGTTTCCTTCCCAGTTGCCTTGCCTATGCCCTGTCTGTCTGTCTGTCTGTCTCTCTCTCTCTCTCTCTCTCTCTCTCTCACTCTCATGTACATTTGCGTGCACATGCACATGCGCGGGTGCGCACACACACACACACACACATACACACACAAAAGCGGTTTGTTTAGGTTGGTAGTTTGGCGAACAACATCGTGGAACAAAGAGATTGCAAAACGTCACATAAACAAGTCATCTGAGTGATCTATGGACCAAGTGTAACCACAAATACTAGAGTTTTTATTCCTAGTTATTAGCGAAGTCGAGCAACACGCAAAGTGTCAACATGGCAGATTCAGAGCTAAGTACATTACGTCAATTTCATCATCACAACATATACGTTACCTCAAGTTCGACGTCATCGTCTAAAAACGTCACGTTATTTGATAACTAGAAATCACGCTTTAGATAAAAGACGTAGCGTCAAAAAGACGTCTTGCTGAACGTCACAAGCAGTAATGTGAATGTGGTTTGACGTTTTAGACATAACGTCAAAAAGACGATGTGTTCAAGAGTACTAGTAATGATGATGTAATTTAAGATGATTAAGTGGCTTTTAGTGTGAAGATAACGTGTAGGACAAGTATTTTTTTCCTACCAAAACGGTTGGGAACTACCCCCCCCCCCCCCCTCATCACCACCAACAGCGAAGGTCGCTGTTTCCATTTATAGCTCGGAGCTGGCCTACATACGTACCACGGAGAGAGAGGTAACACTGTTCCAGTGACCCACTGATCTGAATGTGGGTGACGTAAGTGTGTGTTGTGGAGAAACATGGTAACCTCATTAGATCGTAAAAACTGCCACCTATCTGTGTGCTGTGTGCTAGCTTGTGGGACGGGGCATTTATTTACTGGGCTGGGGAGGGGCAGGATTACGTAATAGGTTTGGTAACTAAGAATTTAAACTCAAATGTAATGTTCGAAATTTAAATTGTTGATAAAACGTGGTTACCTCTTTTTATAAACAAAAATACATGTCCTGGACGGGGCATTTCGTTACAGCAGTGGGGAGGAGTCAAATTACGTAATAATCATCAGACTCCACTTCAAGAAAGACAACTGGTTTCTAATTGTACATAAGCTGTATTAGTGGGACAGGCCACTTTTTCGTAGGAATCGGGAAGAATAGATTATTTAACAGGGACATTTTGTACCAGATTACCAGCAACTTTACCAGTGAGCCCTGTAGTGTAGTGGTTAGCGTGAAGCACTGCTGTGCAGGCGGCCCGGGTTCTATTCCTGGACAGGGTAGAGACATTGGGCAGTGTCTAGGCAAATCACAGCCTCACCAGACCAAGGTGTAATATTGGTACCAGCCCTATGTGGGAAGACGGGATTGTGCATGACCCTACAGGGGATGTACAGCTGCCACTGATCATATAATCATAAGGTGATGGCTCACTTAAGGGATAGCTTACACCAAGGTTGGGTGAGTTCTCTGGTGAGATCTGGATGGGAAGTTAAAAGTTGTAAACCGCAATTGATGTACAGTAGTGCGAAAATAACATTCATGATAGTTGTCCCATGTTAATGCGGTGGTAGCATTCATTAATCTATCTTGCATCTCTATTACAAATGTAAAAGCATCCATTATCTGTTGGGTTGATTTCATAATTTTGTGTTTCATTAAAAAGGTTTATTAGTATTCATGGACTTGTGACTTCTTAAGGGGTGATAGTATTCATGATCTTATGAATCTTTTTGGTTGAGTGGTGGCATTCATGCTTTATCCCCGGTGGATTAAGACAATTGCTCTGCAGGTGTGAAATGACCTTTGCTTTGATAATTGATGCAGTTTCTATTTTGGGCCCAGCAATCCATCCGTCTTAGATAAATAATGAATGGTCCTTGGTCATAAAAACATGTAGTAAAAGCTTTATATATCTGACTGAGTGAAGTTTTTTGAGCAGAGAAGCGTAGTGTGTACACACATAGTTATTCACCGACAAAAACCACAACGTTCAAGTCCAGAGATTTTACTGCCGAACTTTATGTTCTTATACATTGTTCAATCACCAGATTCTACCTCAGCTGGTAAAATTATTTGGATATTTAAAAAACCAGGCACTTCATGTGGGATTATATGTTGAGGAAATCTTTACGCAGACAGCGAGTGTAAGTTACACGTTTTTTACCGTTAATTTCAGTGCAGAAAAGACATCAGACAGTAAAATCATCAGATTCTACGTCAACGGCAAAATGTAACGTTACTGAATGATGTTACGTTTGCAGGTGAGGTGGAATATGGTGATTTTATATTGTGTAAAACCTGCCAACTGAATATATAATACACATGTCATTGGGCACACAACATGTTATATGTACGTGGAAAAATGAGTGAAATTGCGTGTACCTTGCACAAGAACTATGAAGTAATAATAGATATCTCAAGCATCTGGCTATGTCAATTAAGTTGCGTCATAAGAAATTAACAGTTTCTACGTCAGTGGTAACGTTACGTTAGTACACAAGTGGTTAAGTACGCGGGACAGATTCACCCTGCCTGTGGAAAGAATCGCCGCAAGTTCAGAAGAGGGGTACCAGTGGCCCCAAATTAAAGGAAAATCATCATTTTATCTTTGTTTTGTTTTGGTTTTTTATGGTAAGATCTTGGTCTGGTAATTTCAGGTCACAAGTTAATTGCTAAACACTAATTAATAATTGAGGCTTTATTAAGAAACACCACTACCGAACTTGATTAAAACGTGGTTTCACACGTGTGTATTGATACGTAAAAGACGTGTAACTTGACCTCATTATTGCTATGCAGAAAAAAATAACGTTTACATTTGCACGGTGGGCCGAGCTGAGAACATTTAGGTGAAACAGAAAAGGAATAAAAGCGTGCTCTCGTTACCTTGACGATGAGGCATTTAAATGTGATGAATGCCGCTGTGAAAAGCCTCGCGATAATTGGAACTTTTTCTGGGTAAGGAACCACAAGGTCTGCTACCACCGCACACATCCACGCATACAGTATAATAAGGGGTGAAGTGACACGTTCTTTGGTGACAATATACGGTTACATTTAAAGATGAAAGAACCTTTTTTCATATCCCTAAATGAAACAGGCAATTCTGGTGACCCAGTATTGGTCAGAAGGAATTTATGGGGATGGCCATCTTTGATTCTGTACATGTCAATTTTTTGACACCAGTTCACAGCAGCTGAGAGCACTGAGACAATATGGATTGTAATTAGTCACAATGGAGCTGTCACATTCACAATAGGTCTGAATGCAGTCAGCTGGAGCCTGTGCCCCTACAAAAATGAAACTTTGCAGAATAATTTATTCATTTCTTCCCCAGTCGCTGCACAGAGAATATCCAGCCTTTTTCCACTAGTCCAGACTTGTATGCCCATGTAAGGGTGTGATCTCTTCAGTGGCTAATGTCCAAATGACTGAGCAGTTTCAAATTGCTTGACTATTTCTATTCTTTCATCTTTAAAGTAAAGTAGTGTCTGATTTTTCAATTGGTTCACTCTCAACTACAAAACAAGTTTGCAGTTATTTATATAATTGGCATTCAATCGAATGTGCCAGCAGTTTGTAGGATCATGGCTTCAGATGTTGTATTTTGCATTGTATCTTATTACGTCACATTGATAACAACAGGGCACTACATGAAAGTGCAGTAAATTAATGGTCAGTTTTCAGGCTCAAGACCACATAGTGCTGTCAAATTTTATTCAGTAGACTATTAGAGGGTTAGTATAAGCCTAATTTGCTGACTGTGAGGTTGTGCAGCTTGCCCAACTTGCACCATGCGGCATGAGCCCAGTCAATGAGCCCACCCCATGGCGCAGTCTTTTTGTGCATTGCGTGCAAGGGAAGCAGAAAACAGCATTACGTAACTGACTTACAGTCAGCAATAAGAGAAACGTCAGTCATAGGAAAGCACCAGATTGTCTGAAGTAGAATCTGGTGGTTTCTCAGTTCTCCAGACCGTTTGAGACGTATTTGAAAAAGTGACCTTGACGCGTGAAGCTTGAACTCGCTAGTGCAACAATAACGTAATCAGTGCGTCTGAGCTGAGAGGAAACGAGGATTTAACATTCCGTGGAAAAACGGGCAAAACGAAGGAAAGAAACCATTAAGCACAGTAACAGTTCTTGTAATCGTAATGCAACTCAGTATAAATGTGTTTAAAGCAAGACCGCAAGTTAGACCCGTGTGCGGTGTGTTTTAATGGCTTTAGTGGAAAGACGGATGGATAGAACGAAAAAAAGGGAAGTGAAAGGGAAGAAAGAGAGAAACCATGTGTGAAGTCTGGAAAGGAAGAGAGAAAGACAGAATGAATGAAAGACGATGTTGCTTACGTATTGAAAATAACAAGAAGAACGAGTTGGCAATTATTTATAATAATAAACATGCCACAGTATTTTACTTAAATCATGCTAAATCATTTTATACAGTCAAAATTAGGCTTAATTATTGCTATTAAAGTTCAAAAGAAATATATCTCAGGCCAATAGAGTACTTAATATTGGTAGGGTTATTCTCATTTATTAGCCCATGGTCTTATATTTGATGCCAAAGTTATGATAATAAAATGGTCATTTCTCACACATAAGACAGGTCTTAAAATCGAGAATCTCCGGTACGAATTTCATTCGAAAGACAATAGGATTCTAGTTGCACGTGTTTAGGACAAGCAGGCTATTGATCTGTGCTGCTGTGTTGACTAAGAAAGAAAGAAAAGAAAGAAAGAAGGAAAGAAAGATAGTACACGAAAAAAACAATAGGAAGAAAAGACAACAGGACCCTTCTCAATGTTCTGATTCCTTGTTTTCCGCACCTCAATTTATGGTATAGCACATACGAGAATAACACTGAGGAGACTCATGCAAAATGAATTTAACCGTAAAAGTGAACTTCTTAACCTTGAACCACAATTTTTGTTAAGACCCATTCAACAACATGATTTTGTTTTCAATGGAGACAAGGCTATGGTGGAATTACGTGTGCGTAAATTGATTAGAAATTATACAATTCACAACCCAAAAACATCCATTTACCAACGCAAATAAACAAAGTGACCAGAAGAATATAAGTATTTATTTGGACAAGCCTAAATCAAAGAATAAGAATCTAGCACACCACAAAGAGACACTTCGGCTATTGTTCTACGGTTTAGTATCAGGGGAGATTCGTTTTACGAACTCTCCTCCCGCAAACTAACGTAAAAAACCATCATTACATATGTGATTATATGTTCTGTGAAAGTTTACAGTTAGCGAGGGCAAGTTGCACGAGATTTTAAACTGATGTCCAGAAACACGTCACAGAAAATTCACCAGAATTATGCCTCAGGGACCAACGTAATTGGTACGTTTTATTACCGAGGTGGAATCTGGTGATTTTATCAATTGAAAATTTGGCGACGTTACGTTTTCCTACAGAAGTAGAATCTGGTGATTTTCACAACAGTTCAGCACAATAAACGTATCTTAAAAACGCATATGACGTAAAGACGTCTGACTTGCCCTCACCGTGTAACATGACCTCGCTACGTCGGAAAGTTTCCCCTGTGCGAGTTGTCAGGTCCCGCGGAGTGATTTACGATCAGTTTATGGACTTTGCGCACTGTAAGTAGTGTGGACTGTATTGTTAGCGTTACGTAACAGTAGAGAGGATAAGCTGCACGGTTTCGTTACAGTACGTTTTATGTCTTTTAGCATCATATTAGAGAGACAAAGTTGCTCGATTACACGTTACATCTGACGTTACGTCATGTTGTGGCAACCTTAATACTGGCACCCATGTTTTTACGGAATTTAAAGCGGGGGCCAATAGAAGTTACTGAAAGTACGTAAACCAGCGAAACATCTGTCCAGGCTTTGAAACCAATGGGTAGCCTCACCTCAAGTCTGAAGCTGAGGATACCAGTGGCCCATAAAAACAGACCTCGGTCTGCCAGAAATTTACAAAAAAAGTGACATCATCTCATCTGCATCGAAGTTAAACTTAGCGTCACCTTCAATGACGTGTGTTGTTACTTAAGGAAAATCACCAGATTCCACCTCGGCAAACAACTTGACAATTTTTGATTCAGCTGATTCTTAGTCTTGAAGCACTACACGTTCAGCGTGTAAATGATGATCCCTAATCAATAAATCAACCACTATTATGCCAAGGCCCAGAGATGGAGAAAGAGAGAGAGATAGGCGTACTTCACAATATATGTATGTGAGTGATCTATATACCCATACATACTGCCGTGACCCGACGGACAATATAACATGATGTGACACACATACCTCTCTCTGATAACGATGTTATGTAACATTGTGTGCAACTGTACATGTACAAGGTTGGTATGCGCTTCTTCATACGGGTTATTGGGTGTAAGTATTCTAGTAGATTGCGTTAGAAAGGACAACTAGTTCAGTAAGTAGTTAATTGCAGGTTGAGTAGGTAGTGAAGTTACAGGTTTATTGTATTCTGTTTGTGTAAAGGGTGATTGATTTTATCTTGATTTTTTGCTATCAGCTTTCATAGAGGTACTCCAGTGTATCCAGGTCAAAACGTAGCTGTTGTTGTTGTTGTTGTTGTTGTTGTTTGACCCATTCCAGGATTGCTAAGACAGTTGGAAGTTACGTCGTTACTAGGCGACGTCACAACGCCTTAGGCGTATTGACGTCATGTAATATTGTTACAATTGTAAGAGTACGTCATAATGCCGACACGTTGTTGCACACCGTCACCTTTTCATGCCCACAATCACCTAACTTCCCCGAACTTGCAAGACGAAACATAAATGACCGAAACAATGAAAGGGCAAGATGCCTCGTCTAAGGAAAGCAAACTTCCATTTTAGATACCAACAAAATGGGCGATGTTTTTGTCAGCATTAGTCACATCAGACTGTCATTGTAGAAAAAAGTGACATTGGTTTCAACTTGGTGCACCGTGCTTGTACTGTGTGTAATTCACGGCCGCATTGTATTCAACATGTCCGAGATCCAGTGTTTTGCGTTTTGTATATTTTGACCGCACTGAAGGGGAAACAAAATTTATTTTATTGTTAATCAAGTTCAGTTGCAACTCGCTGGCGTTAAAACGCTAGTCACCCCGAGCTCGAAACAGACTAAGAGGGTGGAAGTCGATTAAAAAATCGAGTTTCCGATTAATCCATTGCAGTCTATCGAATGACAACACCATTCAAAACGTCATTTCGTCATAATAACTCATGACGTGATGTTGTAATGATAGACAAAAGATTTTTTCGTTTTGTCTCAGTTTCAAATTTAATGGTTATCTTCAGTTTTTCAGGGAGAAGACTCACTTCTTATTAATTTTTATGTAATGGAATCTATTCAATTTGATAGACACAGCAATCGGGCGTGTGAAACTTGTACTAAGAAGGATTAAATACGGTGTGACCAGATTAAATTCTGGTCCAAAATTTTTCTGAAAGGATACTGTCCTGGGAAGAAGTGGAATCTGTGGCTTCATGCTGTGCCTTTTCCTAGAACACAAACAATGTTCTATTGTTGACCAGGCCTGCTCATTTTTAAAAGGAGGACTTCAATTTTTTGGATGACATTACATAATGCGCCGTTTTTCAAACGTTTAACGCAGCTTAAAGACGTGTTGCTTTACCTCACTCATAATGCAGCGGGTCAGTCCAGGAAATTGGTGTAAAGTTCAAAACGTAGTTTGAGTACAAGGCCACTAATCCAATGAGTACTAGGTCATATACAGAGCTTAACGTTTTTGCCAGGTGACTCGAGCAGGATTTACCAAATTTCTGAGAAGAACAACGTCAATTTATATTGCGCTAATTTTTTGTAATGATTGGGACTTGCGTGCAGATTAAGGTAGAATCTGGTGATTTCGCGACATTACATGACGTGACGTTTTGAGACGCATAACATAACGGATGAAAGACGTTAATATTGAATGACCTTGAGATCGCATGTCTTTATTGTTATTTTCAGAATGGGGAAAAAGAGTCTTTCAAAATGTGACCTTGAAGCTATTTCTGGTTATGTAATGGCCGGGATTTAATGAATGTATTGATGTAGTTCCGTATTTTGAAACTTTTAATTGACACGCGATGCGTAAATGGCTCTCTGCACGCACACGTGCACGTTGCACAGACACTCGCACGCATGCTCTTTCTGCACTGGTGGCTGCACTTGGTGACCGCAGGTGTTAATATCTAATAGATTGATACGGATTTTGAATATCGTTTCACTTTTGTTTCAAGCATTGTTTATTTTCTATCCGAAAACAGCGATAATGGGTAGCAATTCAAGCCCCAGGGAAAGGACAAAAGAGAACCCCATTCATTCACGAGCTTCTAAGCAAACCTAGGTAATCGCCACTGACAGCACTATAAAATCAGAACACTTATCCGTAAGGTCACCCAAATTCTTGGTTGTAAATGGGAAGATAACAAGAACTTTACCAGACGCAGCACCGGCATACGCCACACGCCGAAATACATTTAAAGTGTACACCATACCCATTGTTATGCGTCCAGTTAGTTTCAAAGTTGCTGTTCAGCGGTTCAATAAAGCAAAAATCAGAGGGATAGCATAAAGCTAACATGCTGACTGTGAGCGCAGGGCACGTGATACACTTGGCTTCAGTACAGCTAGCTCACTTGGTTATAGCCCCATCAAACAAGTTTTGCAAATATAAAATTGCATCACTAACATGACTACACATAAATAGTCGGCATAATTTCTGACAAAGATATCATCTTGTTATTGAATTGCACAGTCAGGTTAATATTTCTATCAATGCAGAAGTATCCAAAAAAATTCTGAATGGTGTGGCTTGATTCTTCAAATTAAATAAATCCGCCCACTCCAATGAATTAATATTTTTCGGAAGAGACAGTTTTGCGGTGTACGTGTTCGGGTGAGCGCGCGTGATGACAGTGGATGATGCAGTAATAATAGTAAAACTGATAACACAATGAGACATTAGGGAGGTTAAGCTACACGTTTTTTCCGTACCTGTACGCTTTCCTTTAAATGCTACAACTGGTAAAACTGTGAGGTTAAACCAAGGAAACACGTCAAATGAAATCACAAGGTTCCATTTCAGGACCGAACGTAACGTTTCTACGCAACTCGGTGACATGTTACATTCGCTGCTGAGTTGGAACCTTGTGATTTCAGAATTCGTATACACGTACAAGTTGGCGTTAAACGTTCAGCATGACCTCACTAATGATAAAGATAATACAATTTACATACAGGGTGTGGCGCTCCTCTGTACGAAACAACGGAACATTGACCGAACCTTCAGATTTACAGAAGCCACATACCGTATTTGTCTTTTTATGGCGCATGCCCAAATTGTGGTACACCCCCTTTTTTGGATCCATTTACAGAAATTTTTGCCATTGTAACTGAGTGAAAGCCACAATTTTCTGGCAACAATACATGTTGATGATTATAAATTTACTATTACATAATCAAAGAGATAAAAAATTCTTAGTAATTGCAAAAAGTCTGCCTACAGAAGGGTGAATTATGAAATATTCATCATATCAAACACAATATTTAGAGAAGTGTGAGGTGGACGCAATAATAATGAGTTTATTATCTACTGCTGGCCTAAACATAGCTTAAAAATTTCGTCTGAGAGGTGACTTAAATAAGGCGCACCTAAAAAAATAGGTCGAACGTGCATGCGCCAGTAAACGGACAAATACGGTATTTTCTCTAGCAATAATGGAGAATTAACGTTAAATTTTAAAGTCACCAGATTCAACCTCAACAAGGAATGTGACGTCAAGTTTGCAGAAGTAGAATCTAGTGTCCTGATACAATGTGACGTTTTTTAGACGCACAACGTAACGTAAAGACGTTATGGTTTAGCTTTGCAGTATACAGTTATAATGATAGGTCAGGCTTTTTTGTACCTTCAACTACGTTTCCAAACCCACCCCAAATTAGGAAAGTAATCAAAGAAATAAAGGCGTTTGGCCTGATGTAGATTATAACACGCGATTGAACCGTGTTGCGTGACCTGGTCAATAGAGTCGTCAATAATCTAGATCAACACAGTGCGTGCTTCTTCTGCGCTAACATACAACCACCATTAAAGGCTTTCAAAGCGTTCTCGTTGCATCAATTTAATTGATTAGGTTGAGTTTTTTTGAAGTGAAATATCATGGTAAATTCTCATGGGAAGGTTAGGTGAGCGCATTTCCCTTAGATCTATATTATTGTTGACCTTTGTGTGACCTTGACCTATTCTTAACCTAGCGTAAGCTTTGAAATTTGAGAAGAGACCAAATGTAAACAAGGAAAACGTTTTTAAACGTTTAGATTTAGTTGTACACTTGACGAGGCATCGGTGCAGAGAAAGTACGCACCGCATTGATTTAGATTAATAGACGTTTTTTTGGTGAGTTGCCGACGTTTTAAAGCGCAAACATTATGGCTTGTGTGTAGTCGAGCTCTCGTATGCTCATACCCTGAACGGTTTTATCCAGGCTTTTCTCGTGGCTTTTTACTCGATGCTGATTGCCTGTTGCATTACATCGTAAATAAGATCGTTTTTGAAGCCTCCTCTCAAGGGCTCTATAAAGTCCAGTATCAGTTTTCAGGTTGAGTTTGAGCGTTTGTGGACCTGAACTCATTTGGCAATACTAATTGAGTATAATCGAGGGAGATGGCAGAGACTGTTTTTGTTTTCAAGGTAGTATGAAGAAGGGTGTAGAATAAACAGTTGCTTGCTCCCATCAGCAGACAGCTGATTCCATTGCTTAGAGCTGAAGCTGAAGCCTGTTCACCCCTCCTTGCTTCCATCAGCAGACAGCTCATTCCACTGCTCACTCACTGAACTGGAGTTAAAGCTGAAGCTGAAATATTTTCACCCCTTCATGCTCCCATTAGCAGACAGCTCATTCCATTGCTCACTCTCTTGCTCTGTTTCGTTCAGTACAAAACGTTGTTCACATTCCTTGCGTGGTTTTGGAGCTCTGTGCAACAACTGTAGATTAGCATTGGAGAGGTTTTGTTGGTTAGAGAGAGCTGCCGCTTGCTTCATGTGTAGTGCACTGTATGTACACTAAATACTGGTAGTTAGGACTATTTATACCTCTATGTGGAGTATAGATAGGTAGATAGACAGATAGATAGACTGGAGATACGTATTGAGAGGAAGGTAACTAACTTTTCGGTTGTTAGTGAGGTTGAGTTACACGTTTTACACGACCTTAGACGTCTTGAGAGCCACCAGATTCTAAGCCTGCTTTTAGCGAGGTTATTACGCTATGTTCATTTGTAGAGGAATTGTGAAATCACCAGATTCTATCGCAGCTGCTGCGAACATAACATTACGTTGTCAAATAACGTCACGCGGAGACGTTACGTAACGTTACGTATGTGACGTATTTCTTGGCTGATCTTCTCGTTCTAAAAAGGTGCACTGGATATTTGGGTTTTACTAGTGCAAAGTGACGTATTGGCGTGTAGCTTGACCTCACTATCATTATCATGATGTGCCTGTCTGGTTATTCACACCACACACATCAGCTGGGCCGCACGCCTCCGGCATTTAAATGTCTCGGACCTAAAGGTATTTGACACTGACACTGACACTGCAGCGAGGTCAAGGAACACGTTACGTTACGTTTCGTTAGAAACGTCAACAGCCAAAGACGTTTTACTTTAGTCGCTGCATCAAAAAGACGTTACATCAAGAAAAACAACGTCGAAGTGAGATCACCAAGTTCTACCTCAGTTGGAAGAGTAAGGGGACTGCCTGTCAAGTAGTTGAATATGGTGAGGTTACGTTGCCTGTTTGGTAGAATCTAGAAGAACTTTGTAATTTTTTATCAATTTATTGACGCGATTTTCTGGTAACGTAACGTGATTTTTTTAGACGTAACGTAATTTGACGTGGTGCTTGACGTCACTAACATCATACGTAATAAAATTGGATGGTCAAGTAGAATCTGGTGATTTTAACTGGAGTTATTACAACTACACTATTTGCTGCTGCTAGTCTCGACACAGCAGCCACCAGCAGCAGCTAGACCAGCTGCCCGGGGATGAGGTAACTGAGAGATATAAAGCGAAGCAGCTTCAAACAGCTGATCAGAGAGACAGAACCCACGAGGAGGCAAACTAGGACACGTGCAGCAGGCAAAGTAGGTCACTCACTGCGCTATGTAGGTCAACGGGGTGTTCTATTTGTTTTATTTACATTGTTTACTACAAGGATCTCAGGAATAAAGAACAACATCGGGATTTATCTACTTTATTAGGAAGAATTTAAAAATAACGAAATAACTGTTTTTGATGTTTCTGTGTTTGTCCATAAGCAAGGAAGAATGGTGAAATACATTGCCAAATTTATTTAAGCAAACGACAAAAATTAGTGAATTCGGACATGGCTAAAAGAATTTTTAGATTTTAAAGATGATCAAGCAACAGGTTTCTATCAACAGTTGAAAGGATTCGGTTTTCATTTCATTGGAGAGAAGCATTGAATTGGAGCAATTGTTGCTTTATGGATTTTAAAACATACTAACACACTAACGTAGAATTGGGCAAAAATTATGGAATCACTGAATTAAAAAACTAGTTAGAAAAAGAGACAACTACAAACAACACAAACTTGAAGATGATCTCGTCAAATTAATGGATTTGAAAAATAAACATTATTGGATTTGAAAAGAAAAAAATGAATTTAAGCAGGATGCAGTGGTATCAGGAACAGACAAAGCGGATTAAAGTTTTTAGCTGGATGTGAAACTGCTCTGATTTACGAAAATAGAAATGGTGATGTTTTTCAGATTGCATGTTTGTAATTTTATTATGTTTTGTAGTTTTAGATTGTGAATTACTGTTATTGGAGCAGCCCTGTAGTCGCCATGTGCTTTTTACTCCTGTTTGCTTTATTTTCATGGCAGTTACGAATACATGATCAATGTACGATGATGATCAAGGTTCGGGAAATCACCCAGATTCCCAGCGCGTTTTCATGAACTTGTTGCGTTAAGGTTGCATTATGCATTAAGTTGGTTAATGCTGAAAGAGTGATGTTGAGTAATATTCCAACATAACGCAATGCTTAGCGCATCAATCTCTTGAATTAGATGCATTAAATTTTGAGTGCAGTGTTTTTTAAGGTAATGAAAATGCACTGACTATCTTTGGCGGGAAACGTAACGTCACCGATTTGTATTTGTCACCCGACGGCTTTACGATTACTGCCGACGTAGAATCTGGTGATGTCGTGTGACGTATGTTCTTAAATTTTTCGTTAAAATGTGGTCATAATGGCAGATGGTCGCAAAGCAAAGGGGTTGAAAGATACAGGCTTTATTGCTCATGCCATGCTGGTTATTTATGCTCTTTGTTTCAAAGTTATCTAGGCTTTGAAATCAGGATTTAAATATATATTTAATCACATCACGGTTGAAGAATAATATTGATGACAAAATATTGCTGCGTTGGTAACATTTTGTCAGACAGAAAAAAAATATTCACAATTAGGAATAATTTGGCATTCGGTTACATAGGGCCTACTTTCAAGTAAAATTTTCAATTATTTTCAATTGTCACTGTCAAATATTTCCGTCAATGAAACGTTATCCTTAAAAAAGAGGGGAAAAAAACAGACCGTAGACTAGGGTATGATTGCGTGTCTGCGACGTGTTAATAAACCAAACACGGATAACAATGGATTGTTGTGAATAAATCACGATTCGAGCCACAATCAACAGTTACAGTAATTAGTAATAGAGATTCCCAGACACGCATTTTTCAGTTTGGTTCGTGGATGCTTAAATCCGTGTAGATTTTGGACGTAATACCGAATTACGAATGTACGTCATGCAAATCTATTGATGAAAATGGAGGTGTAGCACCAGACGTGACCCTTGGGATCACCACACGCAAGCAAGGTAGAGTGCAGGCAAGAGATCCACCCTGGCTTTAAAACCCATGGGGAAGGTCACACGAAGTCCAAAATAAGGGTAATTAGTGGCCCCACAAATAGACCCTTGTCCATCAATTTTTTTAAAATGATTATAATGAATTCACCAGATTCTGCGTCAGCAGGAGCAAATGTAGACTTCCCTTGTACATTAAAGAAGAATTGAGAAATCGCCAGATTCTACCTCAGAAGCTCATTTGGTCGGCGGCGTTACGTATGCAGCTGAAGTAGAAGGTAATGATAAAATACGTGATTTCTCCTTGAACGTACATATTTGAAACGTTTCAGATAAAAAGCGAGAGATGCATAATTTTTTCTTTCGAACAGTGTAATTGAAACGTGTGGTTTTCTGTCATTTTGGCTCAGATTCCATTTTCATGGCGGCGGGGAACGCAAACCAACAAAATTAACAAAGTCTGGCCTTGGGTAATAATAACTCACTAGTTTTTTACAAAAGGTCACGACAAGAAGAAGTCTTTGTCGCTTTCTTTCCCAGCAGTAACTGAAGTAAAATAGAAGTTTTTCCTGATAAGTCAAGAGACAATTTAAAACGTGGACAACTACAAAAAAATGTAGAAAATTTTTTTAATTAGATATTTTTAACGAAAAATTGCACGATTTACGTCAAGAAAGCTGGTTTGAAGCGGGGAAAGTCACCATGAGATTCTACGTCAGCAGGAAACGTAACGTCACTGTATTATTCACCACGTTACGTTTCCCACTGAGGTAGAGTGATGGATATATTTGATTGACTTCACATTGAAATTGAAATCAGCCCGACATTTCAAGGGTATATTTGGACAGAAAAATGCCGTTTATTTTTAGGCTGTGCACATCTAGCTGTGTGTATGTAGACTAGACTGTCCAGGGTTAGGTACATATGTATTCGAGACATTGTGTCGAGTGTCACTGATACGTCTCTTTGTGGTTTATTACCATATTAGGCCAGACTTTCCTTATTTATTGTATTAGGCCACACCGCCTTATTTGCTCGGTTATATTCCATTGACGTTTTTCCATTTGTTGTTTTAGGCCATACCACTTTATTAACTCGGTTACATTCCATTGACGGGAGTTTTGGCAGTGGAGACAGAGGTGAAATTGATCATTGAGCTAGATATTACAGTAGCCTTGCATTGTATATAAATTATTTTAGCTAAAAGCTTGTTTATTGGTGTTTAATTTTAGAGCCACTGGTACCCTTTGTGTAGGACTTGAGATGACTACCGTTAGGTTTCAAACCAGGGTGGACCTATCGCCTGTATGCTTGTTTGTTTGGATATAACCATTCTCAAAATCACTTCTGCGTGGATTTTTAAAATCAAATTTCCAGGTTCGGGGGCAAATGTAATCCGAACAATTTAGTGGAAAAAAGCCTACAGGAATATACCTCACGATTTTATGACATAAGATCCGATCGCAAAAAAAAAAAACAAACAAAAAAAACCCCCACGTTTATTTCTAATTTAAACGCATAAAAACACATTATTGAGTTTATTGTCCCGACATAAAACACGTTTTTTTATAATAAAATAGACACGATGTTCATACTATGTTTCAAAATAGTTTCCAGCACAATTGATGTTTTCTTGTCTCAGCAAAAATATCCGTTGGTTTACGAGGATCAGGTAACAACGGTCTAAATGTTCCACCTGAAAATGATGAAATGACATTGCCCCAGACAGAATGGTAAAGGTAAAAGTATTGCTTTCTATAGTGTCACCCATGTTATGAGACACTTTTATAAGGTCCTGTTTCCCCCAGCAAAGTTGGTACTGAAATTCAGACTACATGTACTTGGTTGAATGTTGGGCAGAATCTTTGACTGAGTTCCCATCACTCCAGAGTTGGACTGCAGTAGGACTCGAACTCACAACCTTCTCCTTGGGAGACAACTGCCTGTAGCTGCACGACATTGACCATCTGCAATGTAAGACACGCAAAAGCATCCCATCGCTAGTCAAGTATGGCCTTACAGCTGCTACAGCAATGCAAAGCTGGTTCAAATGCTTCCGTCGGAAAGAGCTGTTCGGATTCTCCAGTTGCTATCTGAGCAACAGGTAGCTAAGTGATGAGTTTGTGTTATTTTGACGCAATCCTGATACTTGGCGACGTATCAAGTGACTGTAGATTATGACGTCACTTCGTATTGTGAAGGTGGCAATTACTCTCCAAGTAACCGTTTAATCCTTTATTGTTTTCAATTCATTGTAATGGTGTACTTCATCGCAGCCAGGCAGTTTAATGATTGTGTCTGAGAGAAACGTCCGAGTCAATACGACGTAACGTGCCAAGTGCGCAAACACACGACGTTATGTTGTCGTGGGCCGATCAATAAGATCACAGCTTTGTTGTTGGCCAGTCCCAATGTTACATCTATTGTTGCGAGTAGGCTATGATTCAGATTTTTACCTGTAAAGTTCTATTCAAATCTTGTTTGTGTCTCTTTCGCCCAAAAACTGACCATGCTGAAAACGAGGTTTATCCCACTTTCCCCTTTCCTACGCCAAGAGGTAGTACAAAGAAATAGTCCTGTTGCCATTGACGATGTTTTCTTTGGCAACATTGTGACGTCATTCGGCAGACGCTTTTCTAGTTTTTTGTTTGACATTTTCCGCCGTACTTTTAAAACTGAGATTTAAATGGGGCGTAAGGTGTCACGTACGGAAAAATATTGCGATGTTGTACAATTGTAATGTAAGCCAACTGATTAAAACATGTCGATCAGATGAAAACAAGAGAAATGACGCAATGTATTGTGCCAAATGGTCACGAAGGAGACAGGTCAATGTCTCTTGTATGCAAATGTCTCATCATTTTCGTTTAAACAAACAACGACAGGATGTCGGTTCATAAAGTGCGCAGTGCGGTTAATCGTTAGTTAATTTCGCAGAGATAGACGAGAAGGCCAAAGCGATAATGATTGTAATAATTACTAGAGGAAGACACAAAACAGGACAGAAACATATGGCCAAATCAATAAGACTCCTGTTTATTTGTTGGAATGCGATTCAATGAAGGTAATTTTTGAGAGCTGTGATCGGGAAAAAATTAAATAAAACGATGCACACACCAGATAGCCGGGCCCTATCGTCAGTTATTTTTTCC
>JBCAUI010144537.1:0-18015 GCA_038406195.1 Haplosyllis anthogorgicola
GATCCTACAAATTTTTCCAGAAATTTGATAATCTGGAACAGTACACCCATAAATGACAAGGTCATGAAAAGTCCAAGTGAGATTTTAAATTCTCGGACTTACAAATCAAATATCCCAATTTTAGGGAAATTTCATGAGCCAACATGAGATGTATTGCTGGGCTCACAGGAAAATGGAAACTCCGGCTCACAGGTGGATCATAAAATGATCCAACCGGGTACTAGTATCCTATTCCACAAGAATCCAGATGATAAGAAATCAAAATGGACTTCAGGTATGGTGGTGAATAACTTACATGACAGAAAGTATTCTGTAAAAATGTCAGAGGGACGTACCATTACTAGAAACCATGTACACATCCAAACTCAAAAATCTAAAATTCCGAAGTGTAGGCAGGTTCCATTGATGGATAATTCAGCTCCTGCTCCTGCCAAATCAGAAGATGAAGCTACAAGAACTAGATCTGGTCGAGTTGTCAAGACTCCGGTGCGTTTAGATTTATAAGAGTGAAAGTTAGATATAAGCAGTACAACTAATACTTATTATTTTAGATGTAAGGAGTTTCCCTGTCCCCCAACATGTTCATAGAAATCTAGGTCGCATTTCACCTTGATCTTTGTAAACAAACAGCTGTCAAATAATTTTCAAAATTGATCCGGGAATACTGCCACTAAAATGAATTTTCGTTTCAGCCTTATATTTTAGAATCAATGTACCAGGGTTGAGAGAACTGTATAAACAAATAGATTGAAGATCTGACCCTGTGAACTTTTATTTGCATTAAAATGTACTGACTTTAGAATGAACACAGACACCAAGGTCCGAAAAGACCTGAAAAAAAACCCCTAGGATTTTTACGTTTACGTATTGTGCAAAATATTGGATAATACATCTATGTAATGACAATATTGTATTGTTTTTACATTTCTGTATTAAGTCTCATAAGAGACCACCGTGTATATATGTTCATATTTGTTCATTAAATTTCATACAGCACATCCAACAAATTTTTCGGAAAAGAAGGGCAAGTATGCCTACAAACCACAAACTGTAAATTTTAATCAATTAATTTAATCAATTCCAAATTCATAAATTTACACATGTGCATTGTATGAAATATTGTATGTATAGGCAGTTTCCCCAATCCGTCCGATTATGTAAATCTGTAATTATGTAGCAATGATTGCATTTTACACCGTATACACCTAGTGACCTTTCTACACGTATCTTCAGTAACTTATACATGGGTTTAAAATTAAACAATTTAAGGCTCTTTACACCTAAGTGTTTTATTAATAATTAATAGCATGCTCGGATAACGTTACATTGGTATATGGTGAAAAATTTATAAATGATAAAATTTGAGATTTGAGATCAATATGAAGGAATTGATTGATTTTTATAAAAGTATGATTTTTGTAATCAGCACACCTTGTTTACTTTGTTTGAAACTAGTCTCGTCAAAATCCAAGCACTTTTGGTCCTTATTTATAAATTTATAAGCAACTTATAACTTTTGTTAAAAATTGTTATTTTGCCCATTAAGTTTACTTTCAAAGAAGGGAGATGTTGGGTGCTGCCCTCTTAAGTGCTAGCGTTCTTCGCAGTTGATGTCAAGCCGAATGGCTGCTTAATTTTGGATATAATAAATATCGGAATATTCTTCATTACGTGTTGGTTTGAGTTCTTCTTAAGACATATACACGGACATAACATACTTGATAACAATGTTAATGAGTTGCTCAGCACCCTTGTGATCCATGTTCACAACCGGTTCAAGTCGCTCTTCTGTTTTCACCATGAAAAGTTCCGTCATTTTATGTTGGTCTTCTGAGCATTTTATCTCACGAATCTGTTGACCCGGAAACTGGAAAATTATCGGTCCACTTTACAATACTCTCATGAACATTTAACTTGTTGTGCAAAGAAAATGAAATGTAGTACACGTCTCCCAATAATTCGATATACTTGACGTGGAATTTTCGACCAAATTAAGCGGGATATCAATTTACAGAGTAAAGTAATGTAAAGTCACCTCTCAATGAGAGGTGACGCTGAAATTTTGATCGAATCATCAAGGTTATCGATACATCCGAGGTCGAATTATCCGAGGACAGGTTAAATTGGAAATTTGTCACTCACCTTAAGTTCAGGTACAAGATGGGGCAATGAATCTCTCAGATACGTGTAATGGTTCACTACATGTTCTGGGAACATCTGTATCATAGTTGGAAGAAACTTTGCGGCATTTAAGACTAGGATGAGAACACTTACATCTGTAGGATAATTAAGGAACTGCACATAATATTGTAAACCTAAGAACTAAACTATTCAATAGAGAATTGTGATCTTAAGTTACTACATACAGAGTCTATCCAGTTTCCATGATAAGGATACATGCAGGGTCATCCATATCAGGTTCTGGAGTATCAAAATAACGATGTACACAAAGAAATTCAGGTTGCAACGCCAAGGTTAAAGCTGGATGGTGGATGCCAAGCTGCTGCATGGTCCTAGCAATACAAAATAAATGAAGATAAATTGGCTTGTTTTTCATATTTAATATTATTTAAGGTAGAAAACGTATTTTTATAGCTGATTAAAATTCCTTTGTTTCTGCATTTAATATTTTATTTCAACACAGTTCACAATTATTCTACACTTACCTCCAAATAGATATTTTGTCCTGCGGGTATTGGTTAAGGTTATTGAGCAATGCCATGACGCAAGCACTTAAGCAACCTTTCGTACTGAGGCGACCATGGCAAAACATTTCATGTACAGACTCCCTAATCTCTGGATTGTAATCCTAAATATGAATAGATTGGAGAGAAACATAGTCAAATAAAATTTACAAGAAAATGGGCAGAGTATGGGTAGCAAAAGGAAACTCGAATGAAATTGAAGAAATCGAATTATTAATCTGTTTGTACAATTAAACAAGATTGTTTAACGTAAGAGTGGGTGTCACACCTTTAAAACAGCCACAATAATTTCCAGTTGATCTTCCCTCAGACTGATATGATGTGCAATCTTGCGGATGCTGCTGATAGCGTTTAGGCGCACACTCTCAATCTCATCATTGAACATATCCACCAGGAAATCCTGTGACTGGTTAGCAAAGCTGGCCGACTGAGTAGCTAGTTCGCACAGTGAGTCAATAGCAGCATTTCTCACTTCTATTTACGAATGAAAATGAAATATTAATTAGATCTACGATATTACATTATCGGCATCTTTTGATGTCCTGTACATTACGAATGCAAACAAAATTCACTATCCACTTTACCTCTTTTTTACTGAAACACATTAATACTACGATATATGTGCTGTAACTTTTATGCGATAAACTTGCAAAATAATTAATTACGTGTCACAATGTAGGAATGAGAGTGACATTTTACCCATAAATTCGTCCTCAAAAGTGTGTACAAATGCACCACAGGCTCCACTCGACATAATGTTGACTTCCTCCACACTCAAGCTTTCCTTTGGTGCATCGTCGGCCCATTTCTTGCCCGTACTCCACTCGCCCGTTTGGTAGTGTTCTCGCTGACGTTCGTGTGCTGTTGTCTTTTTCTACGATACAAAGAGAAGATTCCACATCTTAGCATGTTCAATCTTTGTTTGATTTAACAATATTTGTGAAGCATAACATATTGTTACTTTTAGCACCAAACAACTTTCCATTTGTTTGTGATACCATTATTATAGCTGTACACAGAATAAAGTTAACAGATATACTAGAACGTTTTCTATCGTAACATTTTACATCATATTTAGTGCCAGTTGTCAGTCTCGCAAACAAGTTTGTGATAACAACGTCATGGAATATGTGGAACTGAAGAATTTCATATGGTCACTATTGTGATGGCGTTACAACTGTTTCACTATCTGAATGGAGCCGATAAACCAGATCGGATCCATTTTATTTTATAGAAGAAACATTGATTTAAAATGCAAGTTATTGCCCTTTATTCGTATCTTTAGACAAGAAAATATATTGGAAGTGCTTTAGTTTAATGATTTTTTTGATCTATTTGGTTCAGCTCTTTTTTAAATTCGAGATTGGCACCAACGTTGTCCAAACGTAATATTTCCTGTTATTTCCCTATCAATCTCAACTATCTGACTCGGAAGAAAAATATTAAACATTGACACGTGTACTAAGCACACCAAAATTGTACACAAAGGCCACGCAGTAAGTTTCAAGATGCTCGTTCAGTAAAACTATTTGATATAAATTTT
Organism: Haplosyllis anthogorgicola; assembly: GCA_038406195.1. Lineage (NCBI taxonomy): Eukaryota > Metazoa > Annelida > Polychaeta > Phyllodocida > Syllidae > Haplosyllis > Haplosyllis anthogorgicola. Next base: position 4,249 of record JBCAUI010144537.1, read on the forward strand.
TGGTCCCTATTGTGTTGCGTAACTCCACACCAGTTTTAGGCAGTATTTCATAATCATCATTTATATACCATCCCATCTTCTATGCCCATTGTGTTGTTAGAAAGGAGAGAAGGTTAGCACTCCCCTTGATAAGGACGGAAGACACCCTTGTGGTGTACAACACATATAAGGCTCGAGTCTCCTACTTTGAGACTCACCTATTTTTTAAACCTGTCGAAATATAGCACACAAAGCAAATAGCAAAATGGACAAGAATTGTTGTTTGTGTTAGAAATCTCAGGACACCAGTTTGATACGTGTGCGGCCAGAAGGCTGTCTATGTATGTACATGTATCTTATGACAACTAATTACATAAAATTTATCCAGAGGCTTCAGCCCCAACATAAACGTAACATTGTATGCCATAACCTGACTGTGCAAAATCACCAATTGTCTTTACCGTGTCCTTTAACGAGTAGGGTTTTGACGTTACTATTTGTTACATATTTATATATTTTCTAAAGAAAAAAATATTTTTCTACTTTTCAAAGAAGACAACAAATCCTGGAGATATAGGAGGAGAGATCCTGATGGTCCCCTCACACATCCTAAAATTTCCTTCATTTTCAAGCATTTTAAGGGAAATAATTGCAATAAAGTACAACAAGTTAAGATACCAAGTTAACTCAAATATATGTGAAGAAACTAACCCTCAAATTTGACATCAACTTCTTGTCAAGTGTTTGGTCCAAAAACGACTTGCTCACTTGATGTAGCGAACCCTAAAGTATATTAAAATTGAAATGTTATAACAAAAAAAGGCATTTATTCATATCGATAAATATGTAACGATCTTCAACAAAAAATTCTTACCAATAAACTGGCGGATTCCCTGCGCACTTGCATTGATACATCATTGACCATGTTGCAAATTTTAGCAAACCCATCGTCCACAAGTCGAATTTCTTCGTTTTCTATTTTCACTTTTCTGAAAAACAGTAGCGTTCATGTACACTGTTAGTTTTAAATGATTCCATTAAAATTAGAACTCTTCATACTCTCATAAATTGACCATGCACATACAATTTATCAAACATCATGAATGCAAAACAGAGAAACATACGTTTCTGGATAGAGATGACTGAGCACCCACACCAGTTTAACAGCAGCAAGTCGCACTCCTTCATATTCATCACCTAATGCTTTACACACCTGACCATATACAACTTGTGGCAACTGTATACCCCTCTGATGCCACTGAATCTGCAAAAAAAAATATTCCCAGGTAGTACATGTGTATACTTATCAATCTATTTTCATGCGACTTTTATATGTACTCAAATTTCAGTTATCAATATTTATGTAATGCATAACAAATCACGAAAGAATCAATGTAAAAATATCTGAGTACAAGAAAATACTGACCAATGCCTTAAAGGCTGATGTGCGAACTCTTGGATCAGCGTCTCGTGAATATTCATCCAAAATCTGTTGTGGTGGTTTTTCATTATCTTCTGACTTTTCAGTTTCAGAATCAGGTCTTGCTAAGGCTCCAATGAGTTCTAAACATTTACTCCTTACTGTATGATTTGTATCTGTAAGTTGCTGTGAGAAAAGGAAAAGTTTTTTATTTTAATGTTCCTTTAAAAGAAATAAGAGCATAACCCATTAACAGAAACATTTGTTATAACATTATGCTGTTCAAATCAGTAAAACAGTAACTTCCTCATTGTAACTATTGAAAATAATCTTTGAAAGGGTCACCTTTCTGGCCATAGATATGAGAACTTGGTGAAGTTTCCGATCTAAACAATTTGTCTGTCCAATCACAATCAATGTGGCCATAAGCTGTGACTTAACTTTGTGCGATTCTACAATAAAATAACCATGTTAACACGAAAATACGAAGTACGATTGCTACGAAGAAATCATTTTCTGAGTGTCCGAAGGTTTTGTATTTTTCATCCGATTTTCTTTTCCCTTTAAAACTAGGCAACGATGAAAAAAATCAATTTCTGTTTGTAAATAGAATACAATAAAAGCTGTTTTGAGCACACCCTAATGTGTTAAGACAAAATTCTGGCAGGTATAGACTAATATGCCGTGCAAAAAGGGTAAATAAAGGTGTCCCTCGAAACAACTGTACCTTCTTTTGTAAACATGGTGGTAATATCATCAACAAGCATTGACGATTTAAATCTTGGTGTTTTTGCCAATTCACTTAGCATGCTGGCAATCTTGGTCCTAACAACTGCATCCTCTTGTGAGTAGAAATGATCCAGAAGAAGTCTCACAATCGTTTCTGCATGTTCTGAATTCACTGGCATAAACTCCTCTTCAAATTTAATCAATATCTGTAAAGAAAACTAGTCATTTACATCCACTGTACTTGATTTTTGATGAAAGTGGTCAGGAATGTGAACTTTGTGAGGTTTATTCGAAACGAACACTGTTTCTTGAAAGTGGTCCTCCTATACCTGTAGTACTTCTTGTGGAGTTTTGCCAGCTTGAAAATTCAACTGTGGTTCTGGAACTTTGGTTTTATGTATCAGTCGTAACTTCTTAGCACTCGGTGCCGGTTCTTCCTGTAAAAGATAATATCCCTGAAGTACAATGTGAAGTAGTTACACGATTATTCATGCCGATACTCTTCAGAAGTAGTCATTCGTACACCATCAAGTTGATGCATAATCCATCATTTCGATGGGGACAGAGCTGTTTCTACCTCGATACAGGAATGATCAAGTGTATCTCTTGTTTCTCTAAAAGAATCCACATTGGCAATGGTAAATGGATTTGAATGCAGCTGACATCTAATTGGTTTATTCTGTTCAGTGTACACATATTAATAAAAACTAAACTATAAAAACATAATGCAAAGTCAAGATCTAGCAAACCACGACATTTTATGACTGTGTTAAATACATGTAATAGTATAAATAAACCTCCGGGAAGTAATTTCTTCAAATTCACTTGTGATGAGAGAGGCATTAATTATCCTTACTGCATATCAGCTTTCAATGGGAAATATGCCTAATATCGCCCACGGTGGCATCTCTTTTAGGACCCTAATGACATGTTACGTTGTTCATTTCGATAACAGATTTGTTGCTAAATCATTCTTCTATATGTTTAATGCAGAAAATGTCTAGTTTGGTGAAAATGAATCTGTACTACCTGAATAACATAGCTAAACTCAGCCAAAGCTCTTTTCTTCAGATGAGCAGCCATATTTCGGTGATAAGCCAATGCAAGCCGTAGATAAATTTTATGTATCGCCAAGTTCATTGAGTTGCTAGCTGTCGAAAATAAATTGTCCAACGCTGGGCTTGTGTTCATAACGAGGAACTCCTCTACATAGAGGTTATAGTCACATACTCGCATATAACTGAATGATAAAGACTGAGCTTGTGGTTGTATCATCCTGGTGGTGGAAGTGCCATTCGTGGATTTGATATACTGCACCTTTTCGAGCTGAGATAATACAAAAAAGGCGGTTTTCAATACGACTTTCCAGCCAAGAACGCACCTGAGAACTCGCCCAACTTTGGTACGAGCTGTCCCTCAAGTAAGCCATCACCTCATGGTCCCAACATGGGCTGGTTCCAATTTTACACCTTGGTCTTGCCAGGCTGTGACTGCCCAACATCTCTACCCTGTCCGGGAATAGAACCCAGGCTGCCAGCAGAGAAATTCTTCACGCTAAACACCTACACCTTAAACATCCAAAGGGTGTCCTGTACACCATAATTACTTCATACGTCGACGACTACCTGACAATATGATCCTTCCAGCGGATGGCAAGCACACACAATTCAACTAGCAAGTTATGTCACAGAATTGCTTGGTTCAGTAAAATAAAATCACAACACAAAGTTATAACCAATGTTTTTTTTTTATTTTCAGTAACAAAATACAAAGAGTTCACCAAATTATAATTCTTTAATTGTATAATCATTAACTAAATAACCTCAAAAACATTTTACGCACAGTAATCCATTCTTTGAACATCGGCCAATACTGGTTAACGTTTAAGGTGGATTCTTCAAAGAATGGTAAACTGGTGTGAGTGATCACATTTTTCCGTTGGATTTTTAATAAACAGCAAACATACCACTGAAACTGCCTTAGATTGGGAAAGTCAGCATTTAATCTTAATTATTGACAACCGTTTCAAACTTAGCTTTTAGCTCTATTCGCACTTGTGCTTTCACAGCAATTTAAGCTGCAATATATATTTCATAATTAAACATTCCTACATTAAAATTGCAACTTACATTGTGATTCCGTTTACTTATTTCAGACTTTGGCAAAAACTTGATATCGCATAATATACGAAAAACAATATCCTTGAAATGTTGATGTTTTCACTTAAAATAATGCATGACTGTGGGACTATTACTTCAACTGCTTTTGTAAAAAAAAACAACAAAAAAAGAATTCTGGGGCAGCTTATCATTTTCATGAATAATAATTGATATTGGAAGTTAGCGGCCTTTATCAATTTAAATAATTTAGTAATTTTGAATCTGATAATAATGTTTATGTAACTGCGGATTTGTAACTCTCCAGAAATATTGCTACAGCTTCTCTAACTTCGGTTGAACCTTCTGGCTGATTTGACTTAAGCCACTGTTGGCACGTAGTACCAACTTGCGAGGGACTGAAAGGTGCCAACTTCAATAGTGCTTCGAGTGCTGACATCTGAACCGAAACTGGAACTGCAAGAAATATTACAAATACATGACATTTTCATAAAAGTTCGCATGCAATTTTGTTTTTATCAAGTCCATGAATGTGTCGATAACATATTACTGACCACAAAGGTAAAGTACACATTCTTTGTATACGATTTTTATATTGCATGCTGATACATGACAGGTGTGTGTATATTTAAAATAATATTTTTCTAGTAAAATAACCTTACCATCACTACCATGTGGTCCAGCAACAAGATTGTTTAATGTATCTATGACACCCGCAGTTGCATCTCTGTGTTCATTTGGACATCTACTCGTTGCAATCCCTGCAACATTTAAGATAAAAGCTACAATACCAAGTTTACCAACATATAACGCCCGGAATGGGAATAAGAGTACATATTCATGTGGGCCCTGAGGTTTACCAAATCCAAATGAATATTTTTTAGCCTATACTAATACACCAAATGGAAATAACACTTACCCAAAATCTTCAGAAGGAACTCAACGAACTCATGGGGTACAGCTGAGTTTAATGGCGAATGTACATACATCTTCAATTCTGGCCACACAAAATCCATGATAAAAGTATCATTAATCCATTTCCATGACTCATATCCTACTAACAGTTCCAGAGCTCTGCACAAATTGACAGTAATGTCTGAAATGTTCAAAGTGGATTTTTGCCAAAAACGAAAAAAAAACATACACGTTCTTGAATAAATGAGATGTCATTGATAATTTCATATTTACTACATCTTTTTGGTCAGTTTTGGATACTTATTATAGAAACTTTTTACAAATAAAACGTAAGAAAACTTTGTAGGTTTCTCTTACCATGACACTGATTAATCTTCATGGAATTATTTAGTCTGTCCAATAAACAATGAGTTAATTTTGTAGCATCTGTGCCCGGAACCGTCCAATTCAGTAGTGATGTCAGACATTGTGTAATTTTGACATGCTTGCTTCGGGTCTGTAACATGTCCTTCATCACGATGTATTCAATGACTTTGAACACTGGATCGTCTGAAAACACAAACAAATATGAAATATATAAATTAATCCGAGGCTTTTCCTCTTGTCATGCCTCCATAACCAAGAGTGGACGATTTTTGTTCCTCGAAGCAACTATATTTTCCAACGTAGAGGATATATAAAGATGGGCAAAAGCTTCATGCCCTCTCTGACTTAGCCGGTTTATGAAAATTAAGGGAAGAATACACAATTTAGTTTACTGTTCAAGTATTGATCAATTACCTTGTTTGTTTGATTTATGGATGGGGTGTGGCCAAACAGCGGCTACTGCCAGCAATAAGGTGGGGCATCCTGAAATCTTCTGATGAATCAAGTTGTAAACGAACACCTTTGCTTGAACTGGTAAATCTGTTATGATGTGAAAATATCATACTGCATTTATTATCACGTTTTCTAGTTACACAATGATAAATAACCGTCATGCTTATTTTTATCCTCACTTTTTCAACATGCTCATCTTTACATAATGTGCTCTGGCTTAATTACTGTAACGTGTATGACGTATGTGTGGTACCTTTTTGTCGTAGGAGTCCAGCGATTACACGACATATTCCTGACAGGGCGACAACGGACAACGAGCTATCACATCGACTCTTTAGAATGAGTTCCGTGCCTTTTGATACAAACAGCTCGCTGATACCATTCTGCAAAGTAAATATATGGCCATCTTATAAACTTGGCAATGACAGTCTGCTGACCTGAAGATCTAACACAAACAAATTCTATTTTTGTAACTTAGCGATGACAATCTACTGGTCTGAAGATCCAACATAGACAAATTCAATTTTTATAACTATGTGCATCTGTGCAGTTGTGCACCACATATTACCATTGACGTGTCCAGATGTCTCAGTAGTTTCATCAAGTTAAGTTCATGATCAGCCATGTATGGAACCCATTGGTCCGAAGATATAGGTTGCCGACAATACCAGTGCAGTTGCTGTATCAAGTCTGTCTGTTGGTTTCTCAAAAGCTAAATTGAAGATAAATTTATGAACAGAAATGTACTCTAAACTGTAATATTTTTATGAAATCCTTCAAGTTGAAATTAGTGCATACATTTTCTTTGCATTACCATAGTGAGAAAACGATCACCTCCAATATAGTAGCTTTCATAGTACCTACCTTCAGAATAACATTTACTATGCGTGACTGCGTCGCACCTGGAATTCCATGTAGTTTGATACAGACATCTTTTTCCATTGTTGACCGAAATTTAATAAGTAACTGCACCTCATTCGATATTTCTGAAAGCATTAATGCAGGTCATTAATAGATCAATTTGCCATTTACATTTTCCATGTGCATGTGCAAATAATACCTCAAAGTGGCGTCATTTTTACGAATGAAACATACTTACTTTTTTCTGCAATTTCTGCCTGTTTAATTAATTTGGGGTCATCTGGAGGCAGTTCATTTAATACCAACTGCAAACATGATAAGTAATACTGAATAAGATACACTGTAATATAATTTACTGGTTACTAAGATAATTTCTGTCACGATTCCTGACATGAAATTTATTAATTGCATCCAACGTTTCTGTAATATCAGTTAGTTTCTTTACTGTTAAAGTACTGCTTGCACATTATTAAATGAAATTTGAAAACTTCTTGCCTTTTTATTCCTAGATTCTTCATGCTGAGTATTACCGTCACTGGATCGCAATCTTTTGCGACTATTCACTGTCGTTTTCCCGTTTCCTGACAATGTACGATCTCTCACTGTTTGCATGTCTGTGGTTGTATTAGTTTCGGTTTGACTAGAATCATCCGCACTTCCAACCTTCCGTGAGCTGGGAAATCTTGTAGTTCTTCTTTTAAATTGATCCGAGGTTTTTCCTCTTGGCATGCCTGCATAACCAAGAGTGGACGATCTTTGTTCCTCAACTTCGGTGAACTTGGTCTCTATTCTGGCACTCGTTCCAGGTTTCTGTTGACTGTTTTTGGATGGAGTTACTCGATCTGAACTTTTCACTCTTGACACTCGTCTCTTCTGCTTGAGAGGTCCGAGTATCTCAGAATCAGTCTTTGGTTCAACTGAAGTGTTGGTATTGCAGGTAGTGTTCCCAGCAGAATCGACCGTATTAGCATCTTCACTGCTTTCAGCACCATTTTGATTAGCACCAGTTGATTGGTATTTATCATCTTGATTTTGAACACTTTGGTGATTTGTATTGCTGTGTTTTCGGGATCTCCGAGCAATCGGGTTGTGTGAGTGTTGTCTGCTCGGGACAATGTTCAAATCATCTATCTTTGCACCTTTATTTCTCACTTTCTGCAAATTTGCTTTTACCTTTTCATTAACTTTAAGTAAAGTTCTAGTTGTCTTTACTATACTAAGGTGGCCTTGTTTTTGCACACCAATTTCTTTTGGTCTTTGCTTTGGTTTTGTTGCTGTAGCAGTCTTTGGTTTATTACTGTTCCTTTTGGTTGAACTACCAAGTTTTATAAATGCACCGGGTATACTATCGTTTTCGCCATGCACAACATCGGATTTCCCACAGTCAAGAATATCCCTTGACAAATTTGTTGTATCTTTGTTCTCAGCTCCCTCATTGTCTGACCTAGAAATACTATCTGATTTACCATCCATTTCTTTCATTGTTCCCTTTTCGGGAATGTTGTCAAAGATGTCAGGTTTCTCCTCATCATCTTCCTCTTTTTCCTCACTTATGAAATCCGGCTTAGAGATTGGCAGTCTGTCCGTATCAACATCATCATTTGAAACATGTTTTCGAAAAATTTCATTTTCCCTTTCAATTGGCTTAAAGAACGCACCTACACTGCCGAATATTTGTTTTTCACCCGTATTTTGATCGCTGTTTATCTGCTTTCGGACATTTTTATTTCGACTTTCTTGGTCAGTTTCAAGATTTTCATCTGTGTTTTCAGTGGATGCGTATTCTGGTAAAGGAGGCGTATCAAGATTGTCGTGGTGTTGTATGTCATCAAATTCTTTGTCCTCATTTTCACAGAGATCTTCTTCAAGTTCCTCAAAGTCATACGTCATTTCTGGCGTTGGGGGTAAGGGTGAAAGCAGCGGTGCAAGACTTTCCGTATCTGAGAAAGACAATGGCGATATTGGACGGGATTGCTCAGATACAAACGACAGTGGAGATATCCTGTCAGTGGAATCTTTACTCACAAGACTGCTTCCTCCTTCTATCGAATCATGTCTTGCTAGGCCACCGGATGATGAAGATCTCAAACTTGGTATCAGCGACGTACTCGTTTCTGATATCGGAATGTCCCATTCATTTTCATTATTTTCGTCTTCTAGGTCGTCTAGCGAGAGTGCATGATGATGCAAATCACTGTATTTACTGGTACCATCCTGTGCAGCAACAACAGAACTATCACTTTTTAGAAAGTTATCCCATTCCATTGATTCTGCACTTCGAAATGTTCCATTGGAAGATGTATCCCTTTTTAGAGAAGGTTGCTTATTACCATCATCACCCGCTACTCCATTTATGACTGGTGTTAACATCTGTTGTCCATCCACGTTTTCGCTGCAGCTTTCGTTAATATCCGTCTTATCCATTGAAGTCTTTTGGTACAGGAACCCTAGACTTCCTACCCTGTCAATTTGTCTATCATCTGGATGTAAGATTTTGTTCTCCTTTTCCTGATTCTTCTCACCATTTGAGTCACTGTCACTAATGTAAAATGAAACTTCACTGGACTCCCTCCGTGGCTTCCCCTTCTTGCTCTTCTCAAGGTTTTCATTTCCAACACACGTGCTATCTTCATGAATGGACATCTGTCGTGTTAGAACCTGCAATTTACACAGTCAGGCTAAGAGTTACGGATATAATAATTATTCGGTACTTCAGAAGAGGAATACAATCCAAGCACGCTTAACACCTGTAGAAGAAACGATTTAATATTTTGTATCAGAAAGTATTATGTTATGATGCAAAACAAAAATTATAGAACGTTTCTTTTTTGAAACAGTTGGCCCTAACCTTGCTGGATGATCGAATACTTCTTCGCAAGTTTGGTCTTTGTCCTTTGCTCTCGTATTCGTCCGCACTCACTTCATCTGCTGGTGACTCTGACATATCCTTCTTACCTGAAAGAGACATGCAAAATGTTAAAAAAATATAACTGCATTAAAAATGATAGCACGATTTTTTAACTTTTTTATCGTATTAGATAGGATGGGAATTGCTTTAAAGAAGCTACCAGTAAAATTCTGGTGAATTGTCTGCACCCAGAAAGGTCTATCCTAAGTTTTCGTCCTCTAACTCATGTAGCAATACCACACCCAGTTGTTTTTACTTATTACCTTGTGAGACTGAACTATCACAGAATGAATGAGAAACATTTACCGTTATCACAACTAGGCGAGATCTCATCTTCATCATCCTTTATACTGTTTCTGTTTTTCCGTTTTGTTGAATCTTTCATTCTATCAAGGTCAGTATTTCCAAGCGACCTTGATCTTGTTACTCGCATTTCAACTTCATCTTGGCCATCTTCAGTTTCAGAATCACTCTCAATGCGTGATCGTGACCTATTCAATTTCTTTTGTATTGGTTCTTCATCGTCACTTTCTGATTCTTGGGTCTTGCTCCTTTTCCTTGCTCTTGAGAGTCTAATTTGCTCCAGACCTTCCTCCCGTTTGATCACTTCTGGGCTTTTGACAGTCTTTACTTGAGACCTAGTTATTCTTGTTGGCGTTCCTGATTCCTGACTTTCAGGTGCTTCGTGACCACTTTCGAAAGAACGTTTACCTTTCAAAAATTCCTTTGCATTTGTACTCACTTTACCTTGGTCAGGCAATAAATCACTTTCTTCAGCGTCTGAAATCTTGTCCATGCTAGCACCAGTTCGTTTACCTTTACCAGAGTCACTTGTAGTATCCCTATTTTTGAATTCAATACCCTCTTGTTCACGTTGTCCAAGTGTTTTTGACCCCTGTGTATTATTAGGCGTATTCCGTATTATCCCAGTATTCGGTATCATTCTATCCTTGCTCTCTTCAGTGGCATTCTCATCACCCGATGAACGACCTCTTGGTGATTTGGAACGGTTCCTTACCCTCGTAAATTGTTCATCAACGTTTACAACCATTTCACCTGGACAACTTGTTGACCTGGTTACCCGTTTGTTAAACAATTCCTCTTTCATTTCTAGATCCGAAATATCAACTGATTCTGACTTTGTCTTTCTTCTTGTGCGTGGTGATGAAATTGGCAGTGGTTCTTTGAATTTTGATATTTCTTCTGTGCTGTCTTTTTTGCTTTCGTTGGCAGATTGTTTGCTCAGTTTCTTTTCGATAGTTGAACTATCACTACTCAATGTACCAGGAGTTCGACAGTTGCTGTCTTCTCCACCGTTTGAAATCTCTTTACCAGAAGATCTCGTAATCCTAACACCCGTTGGTGAATTCGGTGCACTTTGCTTCTCAGACAGTTTGACTGCACCTGTAAATCTTTCCGGATTACTACTTTCTGAAGATTTTCGAGATCTTGTTTTTCTAACAAACTTTTCACCATTTGGACTAGAGATGCCATCGTTGCTGGATTCCGACAACCTTCTCGATCTCGCAAGTCTGACATCGCGGTCCCCAGTTGGACTTAACACGACACTGTCTGCAGAATCTGAACAATTACTCCTTTCAGAAGACCTTCGTAACCGACGTGGGCTTTCTAAAATTTTAGTGGTGCTGTTTTGCCACAAATTTCTCGGGCTTGTCTTGCTTCTCGTTGAACTTGCCACTGACTCTGCATCTGATTCACTCGAAGACAAATTAAGATCATTTTCTATCCCCGACTTTACCCTGCTAATCTTTTTCTGTCCCATTGCATTACCCTTATCAGAAATAAGTACTTTGCTTTGGCTACTTAACATTTTGGCATCCACGGTTTTGGCATCGAGGTCTTTTTCCGAAAGACTTATCGGGGAAACCTTTTCAGCTATTCTTGGCGATCTCCTTTGACATGTACTGTCTTTAATTTCTGATTCTTCACAAGTTTCTTCTGATTTCAGACTTGATTCATTAGTTTGCCTCACAAGTTGATTCCGGACCTTCCTTGGGGACGATTTCATCGGACTTCTTTGAGTTTTTCTACCACTGCTGGGTGGACTTTCCAGGTGGGCATCCATGATTTTTGCACATTCACTGTCACTCTCACCTGACTCGTCTGACTGAAAGCAAGAATAGTGAAAACCATTGTTAGATAACTCAACATACCTTTGTGCAATCGCTACCTGAGCTAGCACAACAGAGCTTTTAAGTACTAGGTCAAGTGATGTGTGAGACAACTATGGCTTAAAACGGGCGTAGACTACGACTAAAAGACACGATCCGAACAGAACATTTATTCATTATATTTACACTGGATGAATCGTCAGTGTCTGAGGTGGAATCGGGAATCGCAACTCTGGAGAACGGAGATGAAGGTAGAGGAGACAGAACAGCCTCTAGCGGTTTGTGGAGGCTGTGTCGAAGCGTGGCATCTTCAGATTCAGCATCCGAGAGTTGTGTCACTAACTGTTCGATGTAGTCGACATCCGAGTCGTTCACTGAAAAAGTATAAAATGGAAACACATTCCATAGTTTAGTTTCATGAACAGAAAGCATCTGTTAAATAAGTTTGGTCGAGATCATCTTGACCACGGCGGTGCTTAAGAGCAAGCATAATTGTATTATTATATGTAACGTCTGAGAAGCAACAAAACTTCACACTTCAAAAGTTTAAGATCATTTTCACCTTTATTGTACTTACTACAAAGTTCAAATTATAATGACGGATTACCTTACAAACGAACCATGGCATCAAGTATTCAACACGGGAATTACCGATGGCACGATTTACATTTACATGTCATCAGAAAAAAGTGTCAGTTTCAATGAGGAAACGTACTGAACGGAGTGACACACATAGATAACCTATAAATTATTCTTCAAACTTGGAAAAAGTTATTACATATGCCACTCAGCATTATTAATTAACGCGTGACTTTGTCCTTTGTTTAATTTTTGTCATTTTAAGTGACCATGACCTTGAGGCTGACCTTCTTGACCTGATTCATCTTCACTTGTATCAGATTGAGACGAATCCAATTTGTTGGACATCAACGTTTTCTCAATAAAAGCCACATCAGAATCATTTCCTGAAAACAAACCGCAAGTGTTTAACAACAGATATTATTGTCCTAAATCAAACACACCTTCCACTGCCGTGAAGTTTCTTACAAAACATTCTAGAAAATATTGGTTTAATCACTTCCGTCACGTAGTCTACTTTAAATTTTAAATGAGCTCAAGTATTACCGTACCTGTACTAATCTTCCTAATGCGCTTAATTTTTGTTTGGTGAAGAGATTATCTATGACTTAACCCAAATGATACTTTGTTGCTTGTTACATGATGAACTAGTGTTGTTAAACTTTTGACTCTTGAATGACAGTCCCACATTGATGTAGTTTATGTGGATCAAAATGTAACTTAACCATATCACGACTAAAATGTCATGTGCTACTGACACAACTAGGCTAAACGACCGTAATGGTGTCTACCGTCTATGGGGAAACAAAGGAATAAGATACCAAATTGTTTTCACAATGTTATTCTTTGTGGTATTCTTTGAACGAAAGAGGGCAACCGAAAGTGATTACGTCAGGTAAAGATACTGTGATACATCGCATTATTCCTCAACCAAGCGCCATCTCTAACTACGGCGAATAGAAATTAACTAGGCCTATATTACTAGTAAAGAATCATCGCCAATCGGCTGACGATCATAAACTTAATTTAACTGTAATAAACGTAATGAAACGCCTATTTAATAAACGGAACTGCAATCCGAGAACCCAGTGCATTACTCATGATGAATAGAGAACTATAATACAAGTAATTTTAATTATTACTTATTTTTATTACATAAACATTACACTAATGGAGGATATAAATAAAATAAATAACAATAAGACAAAATAATTTGACCCTAAACTCAATACCCTTCCCTTGATGTATAAATAAAGCTACAAAATGACAAGAAAAACACATTTAATACTAGTTATAATTAATATAGCA
>JBCAUI010144648.1:0-18015 GCA_038406195.1 Haplosyllis anthogorgicola
ACTTCCATTCACATTCACTATTCCCAATCCAGTAGGGGGGGGTGGGGGTGGGGGGTGGGGTGGGGGCCCTAACGAAAAAAAAGCGTTTAAATCTTAAATTGTTTCATCAAGTAGGCCCCTAGCTACGCTGGGGCCAATTAAAACACTTTGTCTTGCAAAAATTCTGTTTGCTAACTTGCTGCATAGCTGTGGCACAAAACAGCTTCTCCATTCTTTATGTACAGTTGACTATCTCTTGATTGCGATAGGATGTAAGCTGATAGCATGTACAGTCCATTCACTGGAGGCTGAAAGGCTCCTGTTATGTCACTACAAAAGGCAATAAAATGTAAGTTTTGAATTGCTTATTGAATTCAGATGTTTTTGGATGCACCACTAAGTGTATTAATTTTTAAATACATTAACAAAAAAGGAAAAGCATCAGAATATCCCTTCCCCTCAACCAAGAACTGCGTACAGTTAAAGGGAAGCTCCTCAGCATGTCTCCATATGTCAAGTGCTATCGACGTAGCAGTATTTTAAGCCAGCAAGCACGGATTTAAGGTTAAATTATGTGATGATACCGAAATGAAGTGTGGGACTTCTCCGCCATCATACAGTCTGGGGAGCAACAGACGGCCAATAAAACTGATACTATTTATTTCTACCTGATTGCATTCACTGTTTGAATTTCACCACTTATTGTCAAATAATATATTTTTATCAATAAACTAGTCATGACCCGGTGCTTAGCGGGTCTGGAACAGCCCATCACATCTGAGGCAATCACACACGTTACAAAACACCCAATATATTTGTCATTCTATGGGGATTTCGCGCTAGAAGATGCTGCCCTCTATGCATGCTCCATAGGCCATCAATGGGGATTCTCGATTTACGACAGATATTTGGACCGCGCACCTTCAAAAACAAATACATTGGGTGTTCTCTATTGAACTCCACACATCTGCACGTGATGACCTGTGCAAAATGTAAACAAACCTACCGGCCACCATTTTCTGACAAAGTGTGACATTTTCTATTTTTATAAGTAAGGGATACTGATTTTGTATTACATGACAAGTACCTGTATCCATCATCGATGTTTAAAAGGACGTTTTCGAAGACAATAGGCGACGAATCAACTCCAGTATCCTCTGCCAGCATCACATTAAAAGATGGTGTGGTGGCTAAAATTGCAGTGTAAATTGATTGTTAACTGGCCAGCGCACAAGGATACACAAGCTGCAATTGGTAAGTAATGAACTAAATTTGATGAGAAAGATTGTTTCTGTTTTGTACCCACTGGGGCACATGTTACCTGCAAAAGACTCATGCTTCTCTCTCAGATAGTTAACCTCTTCCTCAAGCACAGAGATCTAAAAACAGAAGTTCAGTACATGGAATTCATGTCAGAGGTTTAACAATAGCGCATAATAGGCACAGCGTGAAGTTCTTTCGTTCTCTTCTTTGTTTTCTTCTTTTCTAAAATGATACGATTTCTGTGTTCTGATGTGCTTTTTAAATTTTGCGAGTAATCTAACCAAATAACGAAGAACAGATAACTGTAATATCTGGTTTTAGGCTCTTCATTTTGTTGACAACAGTACACGGAATTTGTATCAGTTTGGGAACAAAGGCGCATCAAAAGCACAGTGTGAAATTCTTATGTTCTCTCTTTTGTTCTAGACGTTTCTAAACTGATACAAATTCCGTGTACTGTAGGCGTTTTTGTCTCGCAAAATGAAATCCGTTTCAGGAGCTGACTTGTCACAGATATTTGTTGGTAAATTCGTGTGACATACTTTCGCGAGATACTTATCTAATCCGTTAACGCTGCCAATTGGAATAGCAGAAATCTGGGAAATGAAGAACGATAGAAGGAATGTCTTTGCAAAGAAAAGAGCCATTTCCAATGTTCTCGCACAGTAGTATTAGTTATTTAGATTCAGTAAACTCTTTTTAAAAAATGTTACATATAATGGTAATATTGAACACAAAAAGTACGTACAATAATGCAGTTCAGCTGACGACTTAAATGATTTTCACATCCTGATAATTTTATGATTGTACCAGGAACTTAAAACGTCCAAAGGTTCTTCTTATTTTGAGAAGGATAATTTACTTGATTATGGGTAGAAAACCTATGCACCAAACAAATAAATATTCACGTAGTTCTTTAGGGAACTTGCTAATTTTTTCCGGTGTAGGCCAGGAAACTCAAAAACAACAACTAATATTATACATTGGCGATTTGAAAATCATTTACATGGTAGATTTTTTTTCTGTCCGAATTGAGAGAAATCCCAGAACACGGAGGCGCTTTGTAAAGCAAATACGACAATGATTAATTCCAGATTGTTTTTATTCCGGCTAAAGTTATCATGCAAAGTTGAATTAATGAATCTATTCTGTTTCCTCGATAAGAAATCCGGAGAATCCACAGTGCCCGCCATACACCATCGCCGTCTGATCCAGCGACGAAGATCTCGTCTTCAGTGGTGAGCTCCGCTTCCGCAGTGCAGGCTCCCGCCGTGTCAAAACTACCGTCTGAAAACAGATTCCACATTTTTGCTGTAATTGAGATATAATCATAAACTTAAAATACGAATTTTATTGTCGTATTTGAGTTCTGAATCCTGTTTAGATGCGCTTGTAATTCAAAGCAATTTTTCTTGCTATTCAATTTGAATTTAAAAGGCATGGAGATATAAGTTTCTAAGGTTCGCGCGTGATTCGATTGGGTTTATTCCAAAACAGTGCGCGCATAGTTTTATAGTATGTCTTATGACCCTACAGACTGTAACGCACGTGCGCGCACCCTTTTTTCGTTAGAAACTTACACGTCCACTATAAAAAGTTAAGCGCCCTGCAACAATTGAATTTCATGCTGAGCTCATTCAATTAAGTTGTTGCGGGGCGTTAAACTTTTGATAGCAATTCCTGATCATTTTGCTAATGCGTATAAAAGCCTAGCGAGAAATTCTCATGATTTTAAACTATATGGTTTTCAATCTGTAAAAGTACAACGTGCATGTCAACAGTCCCAAAATGCGTCCATTTCATTAGATGCCCAGCCAGAAGAAGTTTATGTTACTATTTCATTTTGTACGTTTCTTGCAACATTCTTTTTTCTGTTATGTCAGTTTACATTAAATTTGACAGCGGAAAAGGAAAGAACTTTCTATTTTTACTTTCTACTCTGTGACTATTCAAATCTCATTTCTTTTCTCAAATAAAAATCGTGATATAAATCGTATCATGAAATTCCTAACGTACAGAACAAAAGAGAGAACAAGATAATTTCACGCTGGCCTTTTGATGTTCTACTGTTCCCGAACTGATAGTAATTTAATGATACATGTAGCTTTGAATTTAAAATAAAACATTACTAACGTTGTGCATAACAATGACATAAGATAGTGTCTCCATTCTTGAGGAAAAGTTGATTTGCGCCGGAGTAAGAAAGAATGTAAGCCGAGACCATGTAAAGTCCATTCACTGGAGGCCAAAAAATTCCTGTGTCATCACTACAGCAAAATCAACAAATACATTAGTGAACAGATAAAGCACGAGTGCACAGCATTAGCTGTACTAATTGCCCGAGCGTTAGTGAGGGCAATTGGTTAAAGCTCATGCTGTGCACTAGGGCTTTAACTGTTCTAAACCCCGGTCACACTTGCGCCCAGCATGCAACAGGTCAAATTAGGGAATCGAGTGCCCACCGAGAACAATAGATCTATCACCTAAAGGGTTTAGAGGTTCTTCCAGACTGATTCACCTAATTTGCCTATGTAAGTAAGTGAGCTGATTTTGTTTAAATAAACTGCGGTACTACACATACCCAAACTGGTATTACCGGCATGGATATGCTGAAAATGGCATTGGGTATGGTTGGGTCTTGCCTAATGAGGTGAATTCAGAAGACATCGAATTTGGTAATAGAAAATGCCTGACTTCACAATCAATTTCAACACCATACATACTTTTCATTATGTAACAGGAAGTTTTACTCAATACACTTTTAGGAATATTAAAGTATAGATCCATGATCTGTCAAACATTTTCCGCAGCACAAAAAAATTGCAAAAGAACATCTAAATTGTTTAGAACTAAATTTAGAAACATTGTAGTTGTACCAAAGAAATTTGTCGAATTCGCTGAATATAAAAGTAGTTTTTATGCAGTACTGAAAAGAAACTTTTCCATTTCGTATCACATGGTGAAATGTGTGTAATTACGCTTTCTCACGAGTGTGATACGCCAAGTAACACTTCCCATTGCCAATTTTTTAATCTGTCTTAATCGTGCAAAAATAGAAATAGAAAACCCCTTGTGTGCATTTGGATCTAAAGGAGTTAAAGATTGTTGGTATGGATATATTTCCATTCATTAATTAAATTCTTTACAGAAAAGAAAATAACATCAGTTAATACTGACTAGAAGTAGTCAGTGTTAAATTGTGTAATTGTCTTTGCTCTTTTCTGAAGAGTAGTTTCATTATTGAATGGAAATATGTGCGTACCAACAATCTTTAACTCCTTTAGAACAGAATACTCATATTTCCACGATTAAGCCAGATTAAGAAATTGGCAATGGGAAGTGTCACTTGGCATATCATACCCCTCTTTCTAGGCGAAAATTGTCCTCACATCTGTTCGGCAGTTTAAATGTAGCCTTACAGACATGTAGACAATTTCTTCTTTGTTCAGATAAGAGCAAATCAAGGCGTAGATACTTGGATTGCATGGTGTGCTAAGTCTGTCTGTCTTTTTGGAAACATGTTAAATAACATACCTGTTACCTGTTACATCGTGATTATTAACTAACATCACATTGAAAGTTGTTGGAGTTGTTGCTAAAACATACATTCCAGTAAATTCCATCATTACAACACAAACAACGAGTTATAATGCCAGTCATAATGCTAGCACTAGGTGAAATATTGTGAGGACATGCTGGACTCCCATGCTGGACTCCGAATAATGAAAATTAGTTTCTTAGATGTCCGTCACACTGAGGGGTGCAGCACCTGATGAGCCATAAATCCAATGTACACTTTGTATTTAAAAACAAACTGCTTCTTAAAATTCATCTAAAAGTGTTCTGTTCCGAAAAATTACCTGCTAAAGATTTTAAATTTTTTTAATCGTCTCTTCTTCCCTAATCTGTGAAATCTGAAATAACACGTTATAAATTGCTATGGGCACAACAACTGCTTAAATGATAGCCTTGCATTAAAGTGTATTACTAATTACCTCTTTCTTCAGTTCTTCCATGTCATTCGAAGAAGTGACGAGTACCAAGCTTGTCAAACATAAAACAAGACTCTTTGCAGAATGTCCATTATGCTTGTTTGCAGGAACCATGAAAAGTAACTTGCAAATTACTGTTACTTTTAAATAATAATTTAACAAGTGTCACCTGGCGTTGACAGGTACGTTTACACCGTCTTTACTATACAAAAATAGAGCAAGCTATTAAAGGTGCGTAATTAAGAAAGTTTTTTCGACAGTCTTTTTATTACTGTAAAATTACCTACTTTTTATCATTTTTTCTGAAGGAAAATAAGTCACTACAATTTTAAATCTCGATTGTTATCACAAATGGTATGTCCGGTGTGGCGTGTTCAGAAACCCCGCAGCCCAAACACCCCGTCGGGGCTCACTGAAAGTTTGTTATGTAAACATCTGATAAAATATCCGGATAATCTTTTAGTTGACACATGCCTAATATGTTAGAGAGTGTAAAAATCTTTTGATAAATAGAAATGGGAAATTGTGTCCAAATTTTTCCATCTTCGTTCTGCTAATTTTACACAGTGTACAACGCTGAATATGGAATACCAGTTTATTTCTAAGAAGTTGTATGTAATGCTTCCAACCAACAAACAACCTTATTATTGAACGCCATGTGTAACAACTGTACATTTGTGTAATACGAAAACAACATTTGTTGAAATGACTTTCTTTTAATTCAAACGACAGGAAGCCAGCCAGTGCGCATGTCAAGTTTTCCAGCAGGAAGTTCAAGAGTTGAATCCCAGTGTCAGACAGGAATAACCCTGCAAGACTGACTGCCGTGCCAGTTTTGTGATACCTCATTTTTAATAAAGAGAAAAATATACACATCTTTCTTAATTGTGCAAAAGCAAAGTATTAGATCCTTTTGTTTCAAAATTAACACAAATTCCTAGGCTGTTATATGGAAGGAATGAATTTTTTATTTTTATTTATATGATCCAAGATTTGTTAATCAAGTGGGAACAACCAAAGGTTAAATTATTTTGATTTGCCTAGTAGAATTTTTTCTTAATTATTTCACCGGCCTAATCTGGCATAATTATCAAACAAACTCATACTATTGTCAGTAAACAATTAGTACGTTTTTAAGAAATTAAATTATTTTTTTTTACCAAAAACAGTATAAATCAAATCAGACAAAATTATTAAGAAAAACATTTACAATTAGTTTACAACATCTAAGATATCCTTTTAGAGGACATTGCTAGGACGTACTGCATTTTTATAATTGAAACTTGAAATGGTGAAAACATTCAACTGGGCAGGTACATGATAAAGTCTATATACAGAAGCAAGCCTTAATATAAATATAATTGCGAATGATAATTACAATACACGAATTTTAAATATCTCACATACAATTATTGTATTTGTATGCATGTGCTCATATCGGTATTTAAAAAAAACTAGAACGCTTTCTTAACATTACCTAATTTTAGCAACACATCTGAAGCGAAACTGATTTTCCGCAAGGCAAAGAGGGTAAAAGATATTTTGACCCTGGATAAATTCAGTCATAACAATTAAGCACAATTTACTCATTATGTTACTAATTTCTGTCAAATAAATTATGAGCCACAATCTCTTTAGGACTCTTTTCACTCGAAATGGAGATAGCGTATTTGATCTACTCACACAAATAAATCAGTCTCATTTTCAACACAAACACTGAATAGATATATTTGAGGACGGAAGTCTGATAACAGTGTATGTAATGCAATTGCAATATACATGTAGATGCAGAGTTTTTCATAGGTTTAATAATGCCTTTCTTACTACAGAACAAGTAATTGGATTTAGTATGGCCATGTTCTACGTATGAAAAACGCAGTTTTTCACAACTTCATCATAATCCACTTTACATGAAAAAGTGAGATAGTACCCTATGTTACATTGTAAAATGCTAAATATAAATACAGGCTGGTCAGTTAATTCTTTAAATGGCTAAAAGAAATAACAGTTATATTTTTACATTTAAATCACATTTTCTGCAGGATTAGTACATTCTTTTTTTATTCGGAAAGTCAATTGTTACTACCATAATATGTTGGTTGAAGAGGATTTACTGTTGAGAGTTAATGTTAATGTTGGGAATGGCTTAAAATAGCTTAAGGTGACGTGTAATCCATGCAGAATTTAGCTGAGTATTGTCTACCAAACTGTAGTATGGAATAGTTGGGAATATGAGAATATAAAGATCAACTAAAAATAGATTCCGAGTAAGCACAGGATAAAAGGAGACCGTTAACATTGGCATTTTAATGTTTAACTTTCAAGTTTAATCTCAATCTCACAATATTATGCAAAATTTTCAAAAACTATTCAATTAAGTTCACAGACCAAAAGTTTCCTTGAAAAGGTCTGAGGAAATGCTGTACATATTTTGTCTTGCAGTACTGAAAATAGTCTGTGCTACACAAAAAACATAACTTACTAAGGTGTACCAGAGAATACTTGTCCAATACATAAATTATACAGCAAAGTACGTCATAGATCTGTATATCAGTTGACTTAAGAGAAGATACTTGATGTACAGTTGTTAAAAATATTGATCAGATTATGAAAGTACTATCAGAAGTTAAGCACCCCACAGCAATTGAATTTCATGCTGAGCTCATTCAATTCAATTGTGTCGAGGTGATAAACTTTTAATAGTAATTTCAATATCTGCTACAGATTGACGTATTATATAATTACATGGTATGAAAGTATGAATTCATATCATATTGCGTTATTATATGTGTAAGATGCAACTACATATAAATTTACATATGTGCCTGTACATTGTTATCAGTAATCTATAATTATTACATAATGTGTGCTTAGGCATGCTGGTACCTTACAGTAACAAAAAACAATCATCTGAGTGAGCAACATCTCTTATTGTTTTGCACTCCAGCTCATGAAATTGTTATCAATTTAATGTCAATAGAGTTCCACGCTGACATGTTATTCGCCTCAATAGCCTGGTATGAAATTCAATTGTTGTGGGACGTTTAAAATTGATAATAATTTCATGATCTATTGTATCTGATGAAGCTTTTTTGCCAAGCTGATGATCAAAAACAACCTTGCGATTGGCTATTTGAGATCATAGATAGACAGATAGATTGATTGATAGCAAAAGACCAACTCTGGTATATTTTTCAGAACCTTGTTTATGTATTGTATTTATGTATTGTTAGCTGTAGAGCTCGCTGAATACTGTCCCTTTTACTGCTGTCTCCATCTGAAATTCGTCTCTTGTTTTTCACACGTTAACGTGTTTCAATAATTCAATCCTTCAAAACAATCCGTCTGCAGTTTCTTTCCTTCCTCTCCAGGTTATGACTAATTCTTGAGTCTTTTTACACAGAATAATTACTAGAAATCTACTTGTGTTGATGTCGATCTCAATTCTTCTAATTCTTTTTATGTCCCTTATTTGTCACCCTATGAAATAAAAAATGAAGATTCAGTATTCATTTATAATTGAACGCACTCCTCTTTTAGCTTTAGCTGTGACATTGTGTGCAGAGTAGAGGTGTCAAAGTTAACCAGTTAACCGGGTCAAACCGAGTCAGACTTTAACCGAGTCAACCTGGGTCAAGAATATGACTAACCTTGACCCATGATCAAATTTCAGGTTTAAAATTTAAGCTTAAAGTTATCATTTCTCAACCATATTTTTTCAATTCAAGAACTATGATGTTTTTTATCTTTTAATCCATTTTTTCTACTTCATTATAATTATTGATAGCTGCTTTGAACAAAGATTTAGTCATCTTTTTGAAGTGGCTTCCACTCTTTACAGTGGCTTCATAACTCATTAAAGGGGTTTCAAGTGCATTGACTATTGAAATTTCATCAATTGCTTTGTAATGGTAATACAGATACTGGCCACAGTAATATCATGATATATGTTATGATTTAACCAGAGCTATTTACAAAAGTGTAAAAGTCAAAGTTTAAATTGTAAACAAAAAATTTGATCTTGGGTCAATGTAAGTAGTATGCTTATGTTTGACCCAAGGTTGACTCGGTTAACCGAGTCAGACACCACGGTTGACCCGGGTCATGACAAAGCTACGGGTTGACACCACTAGTGCAGAGGATGAAATGTCTGTTCATGGCTCCTCATTTTGTCAAACCTTTGAGCTTTCATCCTAGTAAGACAAGGAATGGAATTCTCTGGTAGCAAATTGAAATCAATTTCATGACTTTTGAAGCAAAGTCACGGCTGATTAGGTCACGTTAACCCACAAGACATTACTTTTGACAACAAGAAATTCCAAACTGTCCTACCAACGCACATACGATACATTACGGTGAGATGGCCAATTTTTCAATAGAGAACACCCAGTGTATTTGTTTTTTGAAGGAGCGTGGTCCACATATCTGTCGCAAATCGAGAATCCCCATTGATGGCCTATGGAGCAAGCATAGAGGGCGGTATCTTGTAGTGCGAAATCCCCATAGAGTGACAAATATATTGGGTGTTTGTAACGGATTTTTTTGTCAATTTTGGCTCATCTCACCTCAAGTGCTAATGTTTCTTAATTCAAAAATTCTGAATCTGTTAGTCTTATTTCAGTACTACCCAACTTAAACACTTACATCTTTTTTCTTAACCTCGGCTTCTTCTTTCATCATTTCATATTTATCTCTTGCTTCTTTTAAGGGCCTCACCATCATATCATCACATTGAACGAACAACTACAAAAAAGGATTGAAGTCCGTTTTAATACAATTTTATCTCATGTCATTTGACTCCCTTATTCAGTTCAGAGGGGTAAATAGTCTTCATTTTATGTTTTACAAAAGGCCGCGATTTTGATTTACGTCTGTGCCATCAGTGTGTATATTTCAACATTAATTTAAGTTCAATTTATGTATTACAGGTTTTTCCTAAATCAAATTCGGTTTTGTCTAATTCATCAAATTTGTCCAATTCATCTAAATTGGAAAGTAAAAAGGTACGTAGGATTACTGTTATTAGTACATCAGTATTAGTAAAATGACTGAAAATGTTTGAATTTTTGATGAAATTTACTAAAAATGGTATGACCAATCCTTAAATTTACTAAAAATGGTATGACCAATCCTATCCAATTAGATGAATTAAACGAATTAGATAGAGTTCGAAGTAAGAAAAACCTCTAATGTCTCCCGCGTTAATAGAAAATGATAACAAATTAGCCATTTGGTAAAATGACACCTAGAAATACCCCAGATAATATTAGTTCCGTCAGTAAATTAAAAAACTCGCAAACTATTCAGTATTTTATTTATATTTACTTATTATAGATACTAGATTATTCATAAATAAATGAAGTAGACAATTACAATCAGACCCATGATCAAGCAACTTTAATTATGGTAATCTCTTACCTTAGCAAACGTTTCAAACATCGGTATAAGCACAAATTTAATGAATCCAATTTGTGCTGTGGGCTTTGTGACTTTCTCTCTGTCCATGAACGGTGCAACCGGAAGTCCCTCTTCTTTCTCCCTATCACTCTGCGAGAGAGATAATCACATTTTCTAGAATCAAGTAATTTCCTGCTAATCGACATTAATTGACATTTCACAAAGTGTCCCCCCGTCTATTAAAGTGTAAAAGAACCCAATTACGTCTTTTAAATGGTAGAACAAGAGCTGTTTATTATTGTGATAATTGGAGGAAATTGGACTTCTATTGTTCATTCAGTGAGCAGTTTTAAGCTCTATGTAGATACTAAAATATCTCGGTGTTCAGGTCTCGGAAAAAAACCCCAATTGTTATTCGTTGAAGAGATCGGCCAGTCATATTGCGGGACTTGCCAGAGTTTGAGACGAACGCAAACAAAAACTACACATCTGCTTCAATGAAAGCAAATATTTTACCTGATTGAAATATTCCTCTAAGAGACAATCCACCCAAGGTTCTGATACTTCCATAGGTCTGACCTCATTGGAGATGTCACAGCATTTAATTAATACCATTTTCATCTGAAATGAACAGGTGAGATCGTTTGTGATAATGAGTTTCCAAATGAAGTGCTTTGTACTATCTACACCTGCGTCAACGTGCTTTCTTTTGCGTCGACTGACCGAATCGCAAACCGCATTGCAATACAAAATACACATTATCAATGTATTTCTTGAATCCTCTGTTTTGTCATAAATTCAAGTTATTCGAGGTTTTTCCTAATTGCGTTTTTTGTCAGATTTGATAGATTTTGTAATTCATATAAAGGTGGCCCTGTGTTGTTTCTAATTACAACTAAGTTACATATCATAACTACTACTTATAATAAACAATATTTGGTGTATATCTTAAAATTTGTACTGAAATTAACAAAATAACCAGACCTATCAAATCTGTCAGATATGACAGATCCGGCAAAACCTCGAACGATGCAAATAATGTAAACCAAAGTTATGCAACCAACTCTTATTACATTATCTTCATATCCAATAAGTTGAACAAAACTGCACTAATTTTATACCACCAAAAATGTAACTCAGCAATTCACAACAAGTATAAATGTTATGATGCTTTTGGATCATATAAATTCAATGCTACTGTTTTAAACTATTTAAACGTAACCATAGTAAAGTAATGTAAAATTCAATAATTTTTGTCAACATTATTTGTGTTATCAATAACACAAAACTGAAATAATTCAGTTTTGAAAATGTACCGGGATAATGTATAGTGTGTATTCTGATGGCACACGTTTGTCTTTCAAATATGTGAGTGGCATAGTGATGAGTTGCATATACAACGGTTAATCCTAATACTAATAGCTGGTTTTGTTTAGGCCAAACACGATCGATAATAGAGTTGCATCATGATGAATTATGACATGTGGTGGTGAATCATTTACTTAAATAAGCATAATGATAATATTCAAAGATGTTCAAAGATATCATCATAGACATATATCCCTTATGGTTCCATAACTATAAGGAGAGCAAGTAAGAATATATTTGCTCATAATTTAAACATAAGAGGTCATATATGCAAAATGGAAAAGGTATACATGGTATAACTTACTGAGTTCAGATGGTCGTCATTCTTAAAGTCAAAGTTGTCCAGTTTCGATTTAAATGATTCTAGAATCTCACTGTGGCGCGCCATGTCTGTGGCAAGTACCAACATGATCATACCCTGCAACAAAAACAAGTACAAATAATCAAAAAAGATCAGATAAAAGTATAGCACACAAGAATGCAGGCGAGAGCACCATCCTGGTTTTAAAATTCATAAGGAGGGTCATACCAAGTGAAAACTAATAAAGAGATTAAGTAAAGGTTGGTCCCACAACATTAGTTCATGGAACCTTTCTAAAATAACTTCTGAATTTAAATATTTGGGGAAATGTATCCTAATACAAAAAGCAATTGAAGTTAGCAGTGACGTGAACATTTTTTTCCTGAAACGGTATAGTTTTGGGGAAAGTTTTAAACTTTTTAAGCCTCCAGGAATGAGACTGCCAAGAAAACTCTTTTCAAGCGTTAATTTTCATGAATACTGTTTTTACAAATGGAAAATACAAAGAAATGTAAACAAGGAAGCGTCGCTTTGAACACTGCTTTGCGTGAGCTTTCGAGTAACAGTAGACAGCTGAGTGCCATAATACTGTATCGATATCAACAAAATGTATGCATACGAACAAAGGAAATACCCGTATTTGACGTCAAACATTGATGGTAATATGGGGCTTGATAATTTTCTCTGATATCTGCTGATAATCATACTCGATCAGAATAGGCTTCAGATGTAACTGGTACCTTTCTGTGATGTTCATTAGAACAGAGTAAGTATATATATTTCACCGTGTTACAGTAAGTCACCAAAGAGTCAAATTAAAATATAAAAAATACCCAATGCAGCGTGGAACAATAAATTTCTAAAGAAATATGCAATTCTTTGAATTGAGTTTTACATTTTACCCAGACACAATAGGAAACAGGAATTTTAACAGTACCTTATATTACATTGAATATCTCGAGCAAAACATTAAACATTCCCTTTGATATGTGTATCTATACTAAATTTATGCATTCACTGCAGGCAGAAAATAAGGGACGATCAGCCGACTAATCGTATTAAATTTTCACCCTACTCGTCGGCCAGTAAATTATTTAGGCTTCCCAGCAGAAGTATTAAACTTACAGATCTGATTCTTTTAAACGTTGCAGCGTCCACGTTGGAGAATATGTTTGTTTCTGGGTTGGAGAGTATTTGAAACGCGACTGCGCAGTGGTGATTCTCCAATGGAGAGATGTCGTTGTACCGAATTGCTAAATCTGTTCTTGCGTTAATTTGATACCTAACAGACAAAAATATAAGCATAATATTAATGTTAAGACATAAATTTGTGAAAATCTTTTTACGAATAAAGCGTGTGTCTCGTCAAAATCTTGATTTTCAACCTTAAAAAAATGAAGTCTTCCGTTGTGGGCACTGAATTTAGACTGAATTTGTATCTTTTCAATAATGCGAAAGGTGGAGTATTTTGAACAACTTGTATTAACCCACATGCACATCCAAAATTCTGAAACCCTTCAGGAAATGACGTCAGAGAAAAACTGAATCCTCTTATTAAAGTTATTAAAAAAGAAAGGAAAGAACAAAGTAATAAAATCATAATGTATTTAAGCTGAATTATAAAGAAAACTTTTTTGAAACACTCCAGGTTAACATTTGTATTTCATGTCATGTATAAAAAGAATTTATACAGTATCAATCACCCAAATAGCAGTGTCAATCTACATTGATATTTCGATTCTCAAAGAAAAATTTCTTCTGAGAATCCTATCAACAACAGTACACAAAAATCGTATCAGAATTTTAACATGGTACCCCATGGGAGTTCCGTTATATACCTTAATGTCCACAATTGGTACAATGTTTTTTTTGTACTTACGTGTTGTTGTAGCCAGGATGGTCCAAATCGTGACAAACTGCTGCAGTCAATAGTATACCCAGTTCCTCCCGTGTCAGATGGTCCCACAGCTTACACAGATGTATCATTCCATACATCATCTGTGAGACGCAGAAACAGTGACGAAAGTTGTGGAAGGGGTTGTTTCTGTAGTTCTCTTGCACACATAACTGAAAATTAAAGAAGAATATCTTCATTTGGATCTTACCCTTAATCCTCAATGAAAATCCAATCGGTTTTTGGAATAACAGGCTTTCGCGCTGTTCTTTTATGCGCGTTAATTGGACGGTGTGGAAATGATAGACGTGTGTGTGTGTGTGTGTCTGTGTGTGTGTGTGTGTGTGTGTGTGTGTGTCTGTGTGTGTGTGTGTATGTGTATGTGTGTGTGTATGTGTGTGTGTGTGTGTGTGTGTGTGTATGTGTGTGTCTGTGTGTATGTGTGTGTGTCTGTGTGTGTGTGTGTGTACGTGTGTGTCTGTCTGTCTGTGTGTGTGTATCTGTGTGTGTGTGTCTGTTTCTGTGTGTGTGTGTATGTGTGTGTGTGTGTCTGTGTGTGTGTCTGTCTGTTTCTGTGTGTGTCTGTCTGTTTCTGTGTGTGTGTCTGTGTGTGTGTGTGTGTCTGTGTGTGTGTGTGTGTCTGTGTCTGTGTGTGTGTCTGTGTGTGTGTGTGTCTGTGTGTGTCTGTGTATGTATGTGTGTCTGTGTGTGTGTCTGTGTGTGTGTGTGTGTCTGTGTGTGTGTATGTGTGTGTATCTGTGTGCGTATATGTGTGCGTGTATGTGTGTGTGTCTGTGTGTGTATGTGCGTGCGTGTATGTGTGTACGTGTACGTGTACTAACCAGCCATCTTTTGAGTGTGATTGGATTTATGTTGAATTCCGTGACCAAATCCAATTCATGATACATATGCTCCAATAAACTCAACATCTACAATAAAGAAACATTCACACAGTTTACTTAACGATTTTACTGCGTCTAGATTATAAGAATGATACCAACAAATCAAGTGAAATCCGGTACGTCTATCACTCTAAAAGGCATCGAGGAAATTTCTATTGTTCACTAAGTAAAGAACGATGAGCAAACGTTTCATCCTCTGAAAATAATTCTTTTGAAGGATATTTGCATTACCTCATTTGGTTCCCAGTGCCAAATATCAAATGTTGGTTGCTTGAGATAGTCTATCGTTTCCTGAGACAGTGTGTACTGAAAAATTCAAACCAACAGTTGTTATGCATTCACAATCTTATTCAGATTGATTAGATATCTAAGTTAAGAATGTTAAAATAATCAAGTTTAAATTTACGAAATATAATTTATTTTAATCAATTAATTTCCTGGATTTTAAGTGAAATGTATTGAAGAAATTAAAATACGTACATGAAACTTTTTCCATAACCATTAACATACAATTTTGCGGAATTTCTAACTTTTGTTGGGATGCACAGATTATGTTGCTCTGAATCAGGCGAATGGCAACATTTTGATCTTACGGAGTTATGGAAAATGTCGAACAACAAATTTACGACAAAGTTGGGTTAATATTGCAAACAAATAAACATGCAATATACACATACTTCATGTCTATATCCACTTCTCAATGTAGATTACCTGGTGCTACTTCTAATTTAATTCTAAAGATATGTTGTTTGACAAACATTATACAATACTTTAATGTTAGTTGTGTGAGTGTGTGTTATTGGAAGAGCTATGTTCTATATATGTCTTCTAAAAAGGACTGCTTCAAAAATAAAAATCACGAAAGCTTTGGGTTAAAATGAAAGTAAAATGTTCAAAATGTTTTCATTCAAAAAATGCAGCACACAGAATGAAATAGGAAAAGTAATTTTAAAACGTTTTAATATGAAAAGATACAAGAAAAAAAGATTCACTGTATTGTACTTTGTCAACAGTTGTTTAAATCTTTATATTTTCACACCATAACTTAGAAATCGTAAATAACTTTGTAATTTGGAGTGCAGTATGTTATTTGTCAGAATTGCTATGCGTGCACGACGTAGACTTCTTGCAATCTTTTGGGTTTTGTTCTCAATTAGGGTCTTCATTTGTGGTCCAAATCCTGAGTCACTTGTGTTCAAAATATACAGTTTCACGCCTGCCATGATGAAATCAAAGTTAAGGTCAGTGTTTAGGTCATGACGTTTCAATCGTGTAAATGAACCATGGCTATAATGTGCAAGGGTTACAGGGGAGTGGCCACGCGTCAACGAGGCTCCTCCCCTTTACCCTGTTAGCGGCTAACACATAGATATCCCCCCAGACCGGAGCAAAGGGAGTTATCAGCTTCAAATGCCAAGCGTTACTCACCCGCGGGGCCAAAAAAAACTTGCTACGTTGCGCTTTTGCTCTTATTTGTAGTGTGAATAGACTTGGATACAAAGAAACTGGAAACTACAAACGGTCAAAAATGCGATCAAAATTTCAAGAAAAATAATGCATATATGAAAATTTGTTAATAAATTCGTGAATGCTAATTACTAACATTACTACTTTCTTGATGTAATAAACAACAGGCAATGAGTTTTGACTTTTTTTCAAATTAACAATACAGTGACCCTCATTTCTTGCACACTATTTGTTGTTTTTTAAACCTTTTGGAAAGAAGGTACACTTCGTTTCGACGCACTTATTTTTGCGAGTCTTTCTTCATCTGATGGCGATGGGCTATCAGTCCGTTAAAAGAAGGTATACAAAAAGAAAACGTTATGTACCCTTTACAAAATTTGATGAGGTATTGAAGATGTTGGCGCACGATGAGAAAACATGTCTTGGAACTTGGTATAAGAAATCAGTGGAGACAATGAAACATTGAAACAACAGTTTGTCATCATTTGACAGGAAATCACTATGTTGTGAAAATTGATTTGGAACGTTTCATCATTTGTTCTTGAAATTTATACCATTTTCAGTACACAGAAATCGTATCATTTTGGAAACGAAGAGAACAAAGGAGAGAACGAAAGAATTCCATGCTGTGCTTTTGATGCACGATTGTTAAACTTCTGAATCGAATTCCTTGTCCTGGTGAACAGTAGCGTATCATTCAGTGTCTTTCACTATTAAAAGGCACCGAGGAAATTTCTATTGTTCACTAAGTAAAGAACAATGAGCAAACGTTTCATCCTCTGATAATAATTCTTTTGAAGGATAATTTTGCCTACTGTGATTTTCTTCTTTGATTTGAATAGACATGGTTACTTAGTTCTTCTACCAAGTTTAGAGACACGCAGAAAAATGGAAAGGTTGAATAATGAAAATCGTAGATTGTCATCGGACCTAAAAAAGAATATGCTTCTTGATTAACACAACTCACACAAGTTATTTTGTAGGGGAGGGATACAAGTGATTGTCTAACATTGTCTAACAATGATTATAACAGTTAAATCGATAATCTAATTGTCATAAATGAGTTTTGAATTAGAATATAAATGACCCTGTCAGAAAATTAAAGGGACTAGACAGAAAAAAATAACGCTGTGCCTACATAATGGGGAAAGTACAGTCCAGCACAAATGCACTACACACGGTGGTCGAACTGAGACTGCTAGAAACATTATACTGTCACCTGTAATAAATCCGGGGAAAATATCTGGACAGTCAAGTTGACAAATCTTAATAATTAAGTTTAAATTAATAATTGAAATGATGCCTAATGATTAATACTTTATTACTATATATTAGATATTGTATTATTCTTTGAGTTTTAAGTATAATTGCTTTGTAAAGTATTCCCCATAAACTTTGTATGTAAACAAAGGGAAGCCATTTTGATTTACTGCTGAACTGCTATTTTTTTAT
>JBCAUI010144759.1:0-18014 GCA_038406195.1 Haplosyllis anthogorgicola
TCAAAACATTGGTTTCCATTCAAAATATTTAAGATGGCACCACATTCTAATATTTTCTAATATGATTAGATGGTTTGGTACCGGTTTATACACATTATTAAAGTTTTCCGGATTGACTTATTTTACGAAATTAGGCAGGAATTTTATAGTACATGGATAAAATTATTGATATCAACCTTTAGTGGGTCGGAGGTCTATCCTTACGTGTACTGCCCTGCACCAGTCACAACATATGTCAACAAAACACAAAACGTAAATATCCCCTAGATGGCTCCAGGTCCTAGATGCAAGTTTCAAAATGTTTTCACAAGTTCATTGGGATGAAACTATTGTTAACTTTAGGGTATTGAGTATGCAACATTTATTGACAAATGTGTGAAAGGCATTTGTACCCAGTGAGCCGTTTTGTGCCAGTGTAGAATAAATATTTGGACATCACGACAAATGTTGCGATCAGCTCACTAAAGGTTAAACCTAACATTTTCAAGAAACGTTTCCACCTACCACGTGTTTGAGTTGTCGCTCCAGCTGTTTGTAAGCGTCGGACTCCTGATCGTAGAAGTCATTGTCCCAGTCCACTCCGGATACAATCCGGATTGTTGCTCTGTACTCGTACCCTGTCCTCCGTGTCTCATCCAGTACGCGATTCCTGGATCCGAAACTCTCAGTTTGTAAGTTTAGTTTTGCCAAATATCCATTTCTGCTTCCGCGGAAGATTTCAGCGTCGTCAAATCCCAGCGCAGGTGCGCTGTGTCGGTTTTCACTCGGATGAACTAGCGCGAATCCACAACCGCTTCCGTCGTAACTCGCTCGTCGCCCCCTCCAGATGTCGCTACTTCTCCCTAAATGTCCCTCACGCCAGGTGTCTCCCTGAAAAGTTTTCCAAAAGATTAAATATGGTAAGTTGAACTTACAGAACATGTCCTTTAAATGTCAAAGAGACAGGCACGCAGAGAAGTACACTTCTCTTTGAAAGGGAGGTTGTTGTTGACACCAGTGCTTCTGAGTCAATAAACGAAAGTCAAAAAGATTCCAGTTTAACAATATAATTCAAGTAAAATCATCTCCTGAGAAAAGTTAGCACTTTAGAAACGAAGAGAACAAATGGGAGAACGAAGGAATTTCACGCTGTGCTTTTGATGCGCCATTGTTCCAAAATGATAGGAATTACGCCCTATGATGATAAAATTACAAGAAACTATTAGATATTTATGGGGAATTTGTATGAACAGGGACAGAAGCAATTTACCAGAGTACAATTATTCTTACCTGGCAGCCAAATTGTCGGTTTTGCACTTGGATTACATCGTCGAAAGTCGCACCTGAAAACCCAACAAGCGAATTACCTGTAATTATAGTTTTTCACGCTGTACAGCTCACTCAAGCCATGAATGTAGTAGCTTCGCGTATATTATTGTTTTCGTGTTGCGCGTTCATTAAGTGCACTTTGCATTGTTTTACTATTGTGCATGCGCACTTGTTTAGCGTCCAGCATGGCGTCAACTTGAAATAAAGATCTGGATCATTTTAATCCATTATCTCTGTTGTTTATGATCCGCCGACTACTATAATGAAACAGCCTTATTTCGTGTATTGTTCTCAAATAAGCATTTCATCACAGACTAAAATGGTCTTCATTTTATGTTTACGCAAAAAGGCCGGATCCAAGATGTACGTCTACGCCATCTTTCGACGTTTACTGAACTTTTTGTATGAAGTCTCCATCTGCCGTATCAAATGGTATATTGCCCCTTTTCAGCGTAAACAGAAAATGATTATAATTTCAGAATATGTTAAATCTAATTTTTACATCTAGAATTCAGTTTGAAGAGAATCTTGCATAAAACCAAAAAAAATTAAATAAATGGAGTGAGCTCGTGGAAAAGTACAATAAAAATTGTTATAATTTTAATAAAAAAAACAACATACCATTTCCAGTTGAGCAAGTGCGGCAAAATTCTTGTTCCACAAAAAACAATAAGCACAATAAAATTCGAGACGGCATTATAGCGCTTAATTCCAACGTTTAAATCATTTTATCTTCCTTATTCCAGTTTCCAGTTTCATCCTTTAAATCCGTTTAAAATTGTTTATATCCTCAGAAAATGGTGGTTTCCAAGTTAGATTTTATTTATAACTGCGTAAAAATTTCCCTGAATAAAATCCAGCCACTTCTGCACTAACAGCTTTGTTGTGTTTCTTACGTAGCAAAATAACATCCCAAGAATCTAAGTTTGGTTTGCACTTCAGAATCAATTAAAAATTAATGTTCTTGTTAAACTCAGGAAATTGTCCACTTTTCTTGGCGCTGATGGATCAGTTTCGTGTAGGTATCAATTATTTTGTACTAAATAGAGATTTTTCTCACGTCGTAATCTGTCTACAGTACACAAAAACCGTGTCGGAACTTTAACACGGCACCATATGGGACCTTTCTTGTGTATCCGTATGTGCACAACTTTAATACAGTTCCCTATGGGGGATCCTTGAAATACCCTTATTTACGCAATTGATAAGATTTTTGTATAGTGAATCTGTCCAATTTGTGTAATGTGTCTAATTACAAGATTTCCCTTGTTTCCTGCGCCTTCCAAACTAACCACTAGGCTCCATCGCAACTCACAGTGTGAAAAGGTCTGGAGAGACGACGCAGCCAATTGGCTAGTTGAGTTAAAGGGGAAAGTTTGTGATGAATTTGATAGGATTGAAATTGACTTATTTTAGTAATGATGCTTGAATTGAGCCATTTTCAGTAAACTACCCATGTCGGTCCGTATGCCAATAACATTTCTGTTATATTCGTAGCTGACTGAAAACGACATTTTTGCATTGGACACCATATTGTTATTAAAATTCTTAAATTTCTGTCCCATCTAATTAGATAAATTGGAGAATCAGACAGAATGTGGATTAAGAATAGTTTCTATCGACTCTATTAAGGTATCGCATGACGGCACACACCTGTAATTTAGTTACCTGTGCGAGGCAGGTGCAAATATCGCTAAATATTCGGTTTAATTTCCTCGAGTTGAATGGAAATGTATCAAAATAAAGTGATTTAATTCGTGCCATTGTTAATTACAAAATAGTTCTTATCTGGAGTAAATAACATATATTTATTGGCGTCGGGAGAAATATATTTCATTTATTATAAATTAGGCCAAACCTTCTTAATTTTGGTTTGACAGAAAATGCGTCGTTCCATAGGAGCCAGAAAATTCAAAGAAGGAAAAGAAATGATTAAATAAAAACTGAAGAAAAAAGAAGAATGAACGAAATAATGAAAATAAAATCCAAAGAACGCAATAAATTTATGAATAACCTTCAAAACCTAAAGTCTCGTGATGCCAGACTTTTTCCTGCTTCCTCTTTAGTACCGAGCATAACTTCAAGGCCTTCGTCTTCACTTGAAAGAAACTATTTTACTATTAAAAAGAACTAGTTCCTTTGTTATCAAACACATCTTTGAAATATTTTAACAGTACAAATAGTTTACACCAAGTAAACATTAAAATAAAGTGACATAATGCTCAGCTGAAGTCCAAAAGAACCTTACAATTATATAACACATCATTAGAATGTAATAATAACAATGGGGAACAAGATTTAATGCTTCTGTAATGTGAGTTGAAACTAAACATGCATGTGTCTGTGTAGAGTGTAATTACTGAAAGAGCAATGGGTCTGCCAGGTTGTTTTTTTAATACGTTCACTAATGTAGAGGGTAAGCGCAAGGCTGACATGCTGACTGTGGAGCGCGTGTCGGCAAGGCTGCCCTGCAGGCATGTGCGTGTAAACCATGCCCAGGCAGAGAGCGTGCGCGCGGCGTGCAAGGTATGCAGCGATACATAACTGACTTTCACTCAGCAAAGGGAAATTTTCCTAATTCTTTTGCTGGTTTTGGCAGATTAGGCGGATTTGGCGGGAAAGTTAGACAAGAGTTTGGTACATGACTGAAAATAGTCACTTGAAAAGACTGCATTCAGTCCTGAACTGAAATTAGGCATGGACCACTATTAGTTATTACTGAAAATAATATAAATTCCCTGCCTAATCTGCCTAATTTAGCAGAGGAAAGAATTAGGAAATCCTAGATTAACTGACTAAAAGGTTATTTCAAACCTGCTGACAAAATTTTAATTTGACAAATAAAATTTCCCGAGAACCAAAAATAATGTAATATGAGTATAATGCGGGAGTTCAAAAGAAATTGAAATTTACAGATTAGTCTAACCAGTGAAGTTAGCCGACTCGAAAAAACCCCACGAACGTTATTGAAGTGAACTGCGCAATTTCGAAGTGGAAATCAATAATTACATTTTAAGTGCAATGACCTCCCCAACCCTTGCCTATCAATTATGACTTACAACTAGAGGATGTTGAAAGTTGCTGGAACCATTTTGTATGAAAAATAGGTTGGAATAAAAACAATATCAAGAACAGTAAATATGTTGTCTCGACATAAGAAATGTACGTGCGTGCATGACGCGCGCCCAGGTTTGGAGGTTTCACACATGCATATTTTTCTATTATTGCGGCAATGTGCTACATGTCTCACTCAGTTATAATTGCAAAGGAATATTTCCGTTAAAGGTGATCAAATGTGCAAGTAAGCCGTTCATTCAACCTGAGGCCGGATTTTTTCCTATTTGTTGAAAAACATTTCCCGCAGCTGCTAAAATCACAAATGAATAAAAAAGATGGCATGAGAAACCAAATAACTTTCCATCCCCGAGTCAAACACCATCAGCAATGAAATAATCCATTTAACAAATTTCACTCCAAGACGTAAAACAAGCAGCAAAATTGGTTTTTCCTCATTGCCGCTCTCAAAAATTCTTTCAATGAAACTGAATCAAACAAATTAAAAAGTCCGGCCTAATAAAATATCGGTACATTTTGACGCACATAAGGAAAAGCAAACGCAGAATATTTCTTGTATTTTCAATTGAGTGATTTAATTTATTGTACACATTTTATTTACAAGAACATTCTAACAAAATAATCCGCTTTTTACAATTAGAACGTAAATTACAACTTTACACAAATTATACTAAAATGTAGTTAAAGCTAAAATTCCACTCAGCGGGATTGCATTCGTTTTCAAAACCTAAAGGTGAATCGTATAGTGATTTCGTTTTTTATTCCAAAAAAATCTACAAAATGTCCAGATCCAAATGGTAGATGTTGATCACTTTGAATATTAAGGTACTCAAAGTTATTTGTCAAAGTTGAATTTTCACAAAAATAAACTCAGTAGCAAGTGACCTCCCTATTGTCTTCTTCAGATGAAATGTGACCACATGCTAGACATAGTCCAATAGCTAATAATATAAAATGGGCCAAAGGAGACAACCCTTATATGCTATTGGTACAATGCCTGGCAGGGTCAAGGTGTTTCTTCTCCACCAATTTTCTTTGTTTACACTGCCATTTTTATTTCAATTGGATATAAACATTTGGCTTTCATAATCCTCTGATACCATTTGCAATTGAACTCAATAGGAACATAAACAGAGAAAAATTAAAGGAGTAAGTTTTTAATAGATTATGAATACCTAATACAGTCAATATATTGGATTTAGTAATTGTAGAAAAAAGGGTGTGTCTAGGTATGGCACCAGCATACACGGCCTTCACCCCATGCACACCCTTACCTGCCTAATGGTCAGCCTTGACCTTCCCCCGCCACTAAGGCCCAGGCCTATGAATATGCATTATCTAAGGGTCACGCCCTTGACCTAGATTCCACCCAATATATAACAGCCCTCTGCCCACATTCAGGCAGTGCACACTAGACCATCCCCATGCATGTATCACATGTGGTAATAAGTGTAGAGCCATCGTAATGCCTTGGGTTAGTGTTATATGTCCAACGCGTAGCATAACCCCATGACAGGGTGTATTTTGACAATATCTTGGTCAAGGTAATATCATTGACAGGTAAATATATCATCAAACAAATTAGGAAATATGTACAAACTTAACTATATGATTATTAGACAAAGCTCAATCAGTATACGATTCACCTTAATCTTATCATCTGAATATCCAGATAATAAGTCATTTTGGGTTTGCCTGGTAAATCGGTTATCGGGCAGCAAAGCTGCCCAGTAACCTATACTTAGCGTTGATAAAGTCGTACGTATTACGCACAGCATAGTGGCAAAGATTTTTCATGCAGAGTTTATGCTTTTCCTGAGCAGGAATTTCTTTTGCATAATACATTTATGTTCCCATGCACCTTTCTGAATTTGAATTCTTATTCACGACAAGAAACGCTTATATTTTATGAAAAAGTGCATTTATTTTACCATTTTGTGT
Source organism: Haplosyllis anthogorgicola (assembly GCA_038406195.1). Taxonomy (NCBI): domain Eukaryota; kingdom Metazoa; phylum Annelida; class Polychaeta; order Phyllodocida; family Syllidae; genus Haplosyllis; species Haplosyllis anthogorgicola. The sequence goes on from JBCAUI010144759.1 coordinate 6,325, forward strand.
TTACATAATAATGGACAATTTACAACATTTGTGGTAGACAACCAGTAACAGAATCTCTGAACGTTTACATTATTTTCTTCAATTCTCTGAAATAAAATCCATTTACTCGTCATTACGATACCGAAACACTAAATATAAAAATACGAAAAAACACAATTTCAAACATTTCCTGAATATTTTGCAAGACCAATATTTCCGCTGTCCACAACTGTTTGGGGTTTTTTTTTGTATCTAAACTTTCATGATGGGTAACTTGACCCGCAAGAAATCTTAATTAAGTAGAAATTATTTTTCTTTACAAGTCGCTTGCGTGGGGGAATTGTTTCGAAATGCGAACGAAGAAAAAGGAACATTTCCTCGCCCATACAAAAAATTCGCTCACAATTACTTTTAAAGCTATGTAAAATAAAAGATGTTTTTGTCCAGCATGCTTACAGCATATTCCATTATGTTTTGTGTACAATGTGCCCTGTAACAAAATGAGACTTGATATTATTAATATTTCACCTATCTATTGTTGTTATACAGGTTTAAATACAAGACAATATCATAAGTGACATTCAAAAAATGTACTGTATACTCTTGGTTGTATTTACATACAAATGGTACGACTTTTTGTCACCAATTTTTTAATCCAAAAACTACTACTGAGTAAAAAACAAGTAATAATATCTAAAAGCATCATTTTCGCACATATTGGCAGTACGTAGTATTTGCATACTTCTAGTAATAAATCTCCAACATTGTATAAGCACTTTTCAAATGAATTTTATATAAAAATCTCAGGCCTTTTCACATGTACTTATATATTTTTTCTGGTCCTTCGCACCTACAAATGTAAATATGTTAATTTCTGTGTACCTCATTCATAAAACATTCACACTCTCACATTGCGATACTATGAAAAGCTCCAATTATCGCCCATTCTCCACCTTCCTCAATCATTCACGCAGTTCAACACTCGACCCACTCACTCACAAAAACCAAAAATGCCTTACTTCGCAACTTAAGATGTACTGTTTTGAAGTTGCCACAAGAATGTACCAGTTAATCACCGCCTGTTTCTCATAGTGTATTAATTTTTACAATAATTCAATGACACACAAGCAAGGCCATGTTCATAGCAAGAAATCATTCTTCAAAAATCAAACTGAATGCCTCAGCCATTCAGTTCCAGATAGTTTTACGAAACAGTTTCAATGCACAAACTTTGCCCTCAAATTACTACACTACAAGTACACATTAACAGATGACACATCATTCCTGATTAAAACCTCACAAAAATTAACAGCCTTCTAAACGATGTAAAATATTTTTAGCTTCTGTCCGTGATTTTGGAATTGTATATAAATAAGACCGTACAGTTCTTCATTGTAAAACAAAAGCCACTTGCAGGGCCTGCTGTTGATTTTAAAACCCGTGCTCTTGGGCACTTATAATACAAATGCACCATAACTTGTAACTGCATGCATTCTACAATTTAAAAGTTCCTCTAAAAATACAACAAACTTTCTTTTGATTATCATTACACAATAAGAACACTTGCAAACCACACACCATGTATTTATCCTTCATTTGTTTATTACATTCGATAAGTGTTAACTTGTGCCACACTGAAAATACACTTCCTTCATTTTGTACACCATCCATTTTTGGCAATAAATAAAGACTCTCGATCGTTCAAATAAAACATGCACAACTGTTTCAACATGGCACCGTTAAGAGTAGTCTTAAAACTTAGATAAAACTTTTAAATTGCTTTTCTTATGACCACAGTTCAGTACGAAATTGTTCCAATATTCGCAACTAATCTTTGCAGAAATGATCAAACTCCTTAGAATTGTCATATTTTCTCCAGCGTTAAAGTCAAAAGTTTAATTATTTTGTTCTTCGAAACTATTCGATAACCAAAGAGCATGATCATTTCTGGCGACACATCCGTGAATGTTCATTGGTTACTGACCATTTAAAAGTTATTTAGAGGTCAGTGTCAAACCAAGCTGCCATTTGGTTTTGGTCTGGGTTCTGTTGATTGGGAGGAGGAGCCATTCCACTGTTGTCCATTCCTTCGAAATGAGGTGGTGGTGCGCCACTCATGTCCATGTGATCCATAGGTCCGTAGTTGCTTCCGTGTTGGGAACCAATCTCCAATCCTTGCATGGAATCTATGGGAAGAGATCCGTCAAAACCTGTAACAGGGCATTGTAGGCAAAGTGGCGCAAAATGGGCATCATTCGGCAAAGAGGGTCAGGGTAAAAGGGCAAATTTACCAATGGGGGTTTGGTGGGTGCCAAGGGAGGAAGGAAGAAAAGAAAAAAACACAACACCGAGTTAATACAACATCAAACTAATGAGATACTGAACCAAACTGTGCATTTTTCTACTACTTTCATGTGGATTTATTAATGACCAATTACAAAACAAATTGCCTTAAAACATTCAGATTATGGCAGCACCTCTATTGATGGTTAATAGCTTAATGAGCACACAAATAAACAAAATAAAGAGTAACGAGATAAAAACAAAGCATGCAAAATATCGAACTTCACAGCAACATAAAGAACCATGCAAATTTCAAATGAAATATCCAACCGAACTTTGAATTTTCTATTTAAAACTTGCCATCACAAGTTAGACATGGCGTGAATCTAAATTTTCCGGTCATACTACAGTAGTATCTTCTATATCCTAAGTTCAGACAACAAAAACATTGCATGCTTTCTTTCTATGCTAATACATTCTTAAAAATATTGCCGGCCATTACAAAACGGGAAGGATAAAATTGTTTAAGCATTCTCGATTTTAAACACAGGATACAAGCATCCTTGACATTCCCAATACGACTATATTATAAGAAACGTTAGTTAAACTGCTGCCACAGTAACATACCTGGTTGTCTGTTCATGTCACTCTGCATTGACCCTTGGTTGCTAGGATGGTAGCCAGGCATACCTTGTTGGTCTGGCTGCATCATCCCAGGGTTCATATCATCGAGACCTGGAGGCTGAAAAAATGTAATTGGGAGTTTTAAAATAACACTTATTGTTTATTCTTTCCCACAACTTCACCACTGGATAAGGAATGTAAATAATTTCAGCTTCTTATTGCAACAGTTAACATTGTAAGGCCAAACTAAACAATGAACTCAAACATACAACAGAACAAAATTCTGATCGTTCTTACAAATTTAAGCTGATCATTTTCATCATCAAGGAAGAGTACACTCTTGATATACTCAATGTCAAGATAGGACACCTTTGAAAATTTAGCAAAAAAACCCAAAACAAAACAAGATCAAAATTATTTGTTTTTCTTGCATAAATGATGGAAGTGTACATCGCACAAGCGTGCTAATGATGGGATACATTACCCTACAAAAATGACACAGAATGGCTTTGAAAATTTTCTTCAAATGAAAATAGCACAAAAGCTCAATATACTTACTGCTTCCCATGGAACCTGATCTCCGCGGAAGAGTGAGCTGGTGAGTTCTACGGACAAACGCTTCTTGTAGTCCTGTGGTTTGTCTTCAGACATTCTGAACAAAACTGCTGCTGCATACGTAGCTGCAAGTCAAAAAAGGTCACCATTAAGTGTATGAAACAGATGGTTAAAGAGTTCCACTTCTTTAAAATTCGTATGGTGGTGTATTTTCTTCGTATGGTGGGTTTTCTTTTGTTTTTTGGACAGATTGAACACTTTCTTCACTGGACACTACTTAGTAGTTCAATAAGATACATACCTACACCCTCATTACGAGAATGTAATAATTCTGTAAGAGGAGCAGTAGCACCCTCTTGTTCGATAACCTCAGCACCTTCCTTCTCTGCGGCAAGCTCGCACAGTACACCAGCTGCTACACGCTGGATGTTCTCAATTGGCGAGTACAACAGCTACAAAATAATAAGAATTTGAGTTTTTCATTATTTAATAAAAGCCCATTTCGATGAGCCAATTTACAAAATAGCTAAGTGATAAATTCTCTTTGTAGTTTACAAATAATAAGTATACTGTACCTGCACAAATAGAGGAATGCAGTTCAAGCCTCTAATTACAGCTCTGTTGTGTCCTTCGCGTGCAAGAATGTGAAGTGCTCCAACTGTACCTTCAACAATTTCCTCCATGCGCACACCATCAACGTATCCACCCTGTTGATTTTGTGATTGACGCTGTTCAAATATTAGAAACGGTACTTAAAGCCTAATTCTTAAACCTAATGCAAGCCCTACATTACAGAAAGCATCTGTTGTAGCACTAATAAAATAACATCAACTTTTACTTTGCATTTACTTTTTCACTTTTCGAGTTCAACTCACTTATCTTGAACTTAAACACTATTAGGTGCGCTCAGTTAACCTACCTTCTGTGTATCTTGGTGAGCTCTGATGAGCAACTGTACAATACGAGGAATGGCACCATGTTCTCTGAGTGGGGCATGGTTGGCAGGACACAAGGCCAAGTTGCGTATTAAACCTGAAATATGTATTGGCAGAAATTTATTTCCATGTACTACAGAAATCACAAGAACTTTCATGTCTAGAAAACTCAGAATCATCAAAACCAATGCCAGAAAATATTTTACTCACCTACGACAGCCTTGATGAGTGGCCAGCGGCTTGGTGGGTGAAGAAGTTTCACAAGAACAGGTAGACCGTAGTGCAGACGCACAGCATTTTGTGCCATCTCAGCCTCTGGGTGTCGGCTAGTCAAGTGGCGTAATGCACACACCTGAAAACAAAACAATGCCTTACAATACAGATAACAATCTTCTTATCTACCTTTACTTTTCAAAAATAAAACCTTTAAGTATTCTTTTGTTGGTTCAATCAGTAATAATTCCATAAGTTTTTTTCAGATAACTTACAGCTGGTTCTGTGATGTCCTCTCGATCTCCTGCCTGTAGAATAGTTCTCACGAGGGCCTCGATACCACCAACCTGACACACCAGTACTTTGTTGTTCTGGTTATTGCATGTCAAGTTACTGAGGATGCCTGCAGCACAAGTTACCACATTGATGTCGTTGGACTGGAGAACCTGCACCAACATCTGTAGAAGTCCTTCCATTTCCTGTTGCTATGAAAATAAAGCATAAACATTATTTTCGATGAATTTAAATTTTATTCATGAATTTCATTCACCTCTTATTCTAAGAGAAACTTGAACACAAAGAATGTCTAAAAACTAACTGAACAGGCCAAAAATATATAAGTTTAAGAAAAATGTCTTACTGACATACAAATCTACAAAAAATGTTTTTAAATGTTGATACGTTATTATCAACGGATAAGAGAATTGTGCCTTTTGGAAAAATTCACTCTTGCACCATACTTGTTTATTTTGTCTCAATAGTGTAATGTATTGCATTTTTGATAGAAATAACGAATGAAATACTTACTATCTTCGTTGCTGCATCAGACAGATTTCGTAGTGTCCACAAACAGTTCTGTACAAGCCTCTGGCTCTGGTGTCCCAGGTGCATGGCTAGAGCCTGCATTCCACCTGTAATAATGATACAAACAATTACTACCCGTTTCTCTGTTACTTCAAGGCTGAAGGGTCTTCTTGTACTGTTTAAGTATTGTATATGATCATGCACTTCCATGCTAGGGTTACCAATACTCATCTCACTAGCAGTATTTTGCATTCGAACTTACCGGCTTCGACGATAGCTGGCTTGTTGCTAGAGCAGACAGACAGCACTTTCAGCACACGAGATGTTGTCCACAATAGCTTCTCGTATGTGTATGAACGCATGATGCGGACAAGTTCTCCGGGTCCACCACTTGCCAAAATGATCAGCTGTAATGGGATTAAATTTCAGTGAGACGTATTTGTAATTTTCGAGAAAACAACAAAATCAAATTGGAACAACATAACAGCAGTGAAATAAACTGTGCATACCTTGCTCTCCTGGTTTCCGTAAGCCAGAATCTGAAGACAGTCTGTGGTAATTGCCAGAAACTTAACGTTATTTCTCTGCAATAATGCTACCATTTTCTGCAGTCCACCAGCGAGGCGAACAGCCATCTTGGATCCTTCTTGATGAAGTAGAAGGTTGTGTAGTGTCGTGATTGCGTAAAACAGAACCGATTCAACTGGTGAGCTGAAATGTTGAAACACTTTTGTTATGAATCATTTATAATACCGATCTGGACTCAGCACACATCATGCTAGTAATATTGCAAGGTTTCAAGTTTTCATTATTTCACAAATTATTATCATTATCATGTCACATTATAAGAAATATTGAGTGCGAAGTCTATTGTACAAGATTGATTTTATACCTGAGAAGTTTAACGAGCGCTGGAATACCACCCGACTTGAAGATGGCAAGCAGACCTTGTCTGTGGTGAGAGAGGTTGTGCAAGGTTCCTGCTGCACACTTTGTTGTTTCCAAGTCGTTCGTATTCGCCATTGCTCGCACAAGAGCAGCCACCATTTGAGGAGAATTCATTATGGCATGACGAGAGGCTTCCTTCTTCGACAACTGATGCACCATCATCGCGGCTTGGCTGACGACCACCTACCATCAAGAAATCAGTGTTACTTTCTCCACACAAATGCCTGGCACATGGCGAAAAGGGGGGATACGAGTATAGAAGTCATCAGTAACATTCGCTCATTCATAAGAAAATCATATCTTTAAATGGGATTTGAATTTTTCATCAACTGACTTCTTAATAATTTTTTGCCAATCTCGATAGGCCGTACGTTAAGCTTTCCTGTAGCCATCATTTACCTGATCCTCGTCATTGAGAAGTTTCGTGAGTTCAGGAATGGCCCTTGTAGCCAAATCTGCATCATCTTGATAGTTTATCAGGTTGACGACGGCATGTTTGAGCATCTGGGAGGGTTCAGCAAGTCTCTGTACAGCTGTTGCCTGGTCTGGATGAATCTGGGTCGAGGGGATCTGTACACCCTCCTCCAAGGTCTCTGGGAACATGGCTGCACGCACACGCTGAGAACGCGTCTGTGACAACTGCTGGTTCATTTCTGCGGGTTAAGAAGTTCACCAAGTTTTTTATCCAGTTTACACACCAAACTGATCTTCTACCATTTTCGTCTAACTTTTACTGCAATTGAAACTACGTTAACATCCCTTACCGTCAACCTGCTCCTGGGTAAATCCAGGTTCAAGTGTCTGATCGAAACCAAACATGTTGCGTGACATGTCCATGTCTTCAGTCATTCCTTCAAGATCATCCGGTCCATGCTTGCTCGACACAGATGGAGCCTACAAAAACGCGAAGAATAACGTCTAATTTCCAAAAATTTCGTACAGAACATTCCTTCTCAAAATTTATAAAACTGACGTATGTGAAACATTTTGATGTGCAACTTTCCACTACGAATTTTGAACACTAAAAAATATCTTCACTCACTCCTTAGGCTTATTATTTTTAATCATGTGGATTACATTGCACTGGCAGGATTTTCAAAGTGCGGCAATCGGAAAAAAAAATTCAACTTGGCCCCTAAAAAGCTAAACTGTTTCTAAATATCAATAAAATTAAGATTTTTCTTGATCAGCTTTCAACAGATCTTGTCCACGACAACTGTATTTTGACCCATTCAACATGTTTCAGCAGCCATTTGAGTTTTTTCTTTTTTTGAAATCCTGACTTCAAAGTGCGGCGGGAAATGTAATCCAAACAATTAAATAAAAAATGCCTTAGCTCATCTATGCGACTAACAAACATTAAATAGTCTATGAATTAGTGGCTGACCTGTGTGGTGGCTCCTGAGTGGATTCCAGAATCTCCCATGTACTGGTTCTGCTGCCACATCATCGTCTGTTGTTTGGCATCCATCTGTGGAACGCTGTCGCTGAGGTCCATGTAGCTGTTTCCTCCGCTCTGCACTGTTAAAGACAGCAAAATAAAGAATTTACCAAGTATTCGATAAAATAATTTTTATTGCAAGATGTTCACGTAATATTCTGTAGACGCTGTTTTTAGACAGTGCAAGTTAAAACAGACAAAAAGTATTTTTGAAATTACATTACAACAGTGGTGACATGCATGTAAAAACAGGTAACAGGAGCAAAGTCTTGCCAAGACTACACAATAGAGTGACTTGATCATTTCATTTTGCAAAGACTACACCCGTTAGTACAGACGAAAAACTAAAAGATGGTATAAGCATGTCTTAAGTGAGGAATACACGACAGACCAGGTTTCACGAAATATCAAGAATCTCCACGGCAGAACATTTGTTGTAATAGAACTTTTGGAAATAAAATACTAAAGGGCTACAACTTCATGTTTCTAAACTAAATGAAAGCGTTACAAAAAGCGAGAAACAAAAAGGCACTGCGCACGACAGCTACAGCCACACACTTACTGTATCGCTCACCTGTCCTGGGCTGGCTGCTGCTCTGCTGGGGGTTCATCTGCTGGTAACTGGCCATGGTCTCCGCTGCTGCAATCTTCTGCAGTAAAAATACGACAAGACATTACATTTAGTTATGAGAAACGTTTGTCTTGATAGTCAAATATGAACAACAGCCCACGGTGTACTACCTTGAAAGTTAAGGTTTCACGAATATAGCTTTACTGCTTTTACGAGTTGTACTATGATTCCATTGGTTCACTGTAAATTGTATGAAAAGTTTGGTCAGTTTAAGAATTGTTACTGATTTTCCTAGGGAAAAAAGCTGCCATGTTTCCATACCACTGTACGAACGTTTACTACTTACTTTCACAACGAATTTAAACATTTACAACAAAACTTACCCGTTGATGTCAGTATAGAGGCTCAAAGGCTCAACCCCAGCCTACTGCTGAAAGACTTATCAGTTCGTTTGCTTACAATGTGTGGTCCTGAAATAAACAAAAGTGAATCGAACATTAATTTTCGGTCAACATAATATTTCGGTATCAGAAATAACGAAAGACACTGTCATATAAATTAGTCATTTCTTCCACAAAAGTAGTAACATCACTGTGAATATCACCTGAATGCGTATTAGAGACCCCAACACATCACAAAACTATTTAATTCTATTATTTTATATGCTCAATAATCCAACAGTTTCTAACTGTAATCACGCTGTTTAATCCCACATAAATGTACTTTTGCTTGTCGTGTACCAAGAACACTGAAGTTTGAACCAAACTGAAGATCCTTGATAACGACCAGGTGCATTACAGTCTCATGTTTACATTGGTGACCTACATTCTTGATTTACAACAGCCTGTTGATAAACTCCTAGAAACACTCTTTCACCTGTCACACAAATATCCGTGTGCTCACCTCAGAATTTTAATTAATAAACGACACACAAATTTACATTACATACATCATACATGTACCGTATTTGACTGTAAGCCTCATTATCTAAAAACTTTAAACCTTATTCCCGGGAAACCCCTACCTTATTTCCTGTAATGTACATAAGTAATGTGCTCTAGTCATGATAAAGAATCATTAATTGTATGCCTAGTTACACATGATAAATGATTGAGGTCACCCTACTATGCTGTTTCAGGTATGAGAGGTCATGGCAGCGTATTGTGTGGGGGGTGAGCTTGTTATATCCTATTTGGCAATGTGTCGGTGACATGCTTGACAGTACCAAACATGGCTCCGCTATGTGCAGTGTAGTCTGGCAAAACTTGACTACAAGCCTTTCATTAACATGCAAATAAAATCAGATTATTCATCATTTGAACTTTTTTTACGTTCTAAAAAAGGGGGTTAGACAATGTATTTTTACTTCTCTATATTATATGTATGGTACTGCATGTAAATCTTAAAATTCATGCGATATAATTTTTCTTTACTGAGGTTTCGCGTTCTCATACTGTATAATTGGATGTCTCCGATTAAATTTACAACTAGCTGAGTGTGCCATATAAAAGTACCTACCCACTCAAAAAGTACCGAATGTTTTTATATGGTACGTCACACTGTATGTCAGACTGAACTCTTATCAAATGAATGATTGATCATATGCCATATCATGATCCACTTCTGAGCGATAAAAAAGGATGGTCTGTCAATCTTTCCCCATTCTGACTCAATTTCGAAATTGTTTTAATACCGTATTGAACTGCATTGCTGACAACAATAAACTGTCAAATAACAAATTATATAGCATACCACCAAGTAGCCAGTATGTAGTCAAAAAATATTTAATTGCTACTAATTGTCCCACCTTGGTGTAATTTTGACAATTGGACAATTTGCTTTTGTGCAAACGGGCACAGATCACAACAAATTATGACAACATTTACGTTGCGGCCGAAAATACACGATACAATTTAATCGCTTGCAATCATTGATCGCAAGCAATTTCAATCAGAAATTTGTCCATAAAACCTTTCTAATTATGGCAAAGAAATTAAAAATATTAGATGCTGGCTTATTATTACTCATGTAACCCTTTTGTGTGTATCACAGTACGATATTACTCAAATAAATAAAACATAATCGCAAGCGATTAAGATCGCTTGCAATTGGATCGTGCCGTGTATCTGCGGCCTAACCCATAATTATTTCAGCTCCCTTGTGTTGCACAAATTAGCTCAAAATAAATATGCATGTGCATGACGAGCAAACAACAATTTGAAAAAGTTATTTCAACAATTTGGTGACAGCACATAACGGAGTTTGACAACACAGTAAATATGGCAGTTTGCTCTAAGTAAACATTGCAAGCGATTGTCACTGCTCAGAGCCTATCTCCACTTTTGTATTTCTTAGGAATTTTATTTTCGTAAGCCGAGACTATTTCGCTCGAAATTTATGACCACCAAAAATCGACACATAGGAGTACACTTTGTAAAGTGTACCTAATTTCTTGAATATCCTTGTATATAAGAGCGTATAACAAGAATGATAACAAATCAATGTGGTGGTAACAAATCAATGCGACTTGTAAATCACTCGAGATAATATGTACAGTAACCAACTTACACGAATACGTGTACAGCAGTGTTGTCGGTACAGCGCGGGCACGCGCACTGACCTGAGGAAAAGTTCCTAGAAATTGAGGCAGGGCCCCAAATTTTGTCTTTTGTGTCTCGTAATCGTGATTAGTGATGGGGCGCACAATAAGTACATAATTCTGGAAGTGTTTTCTTTAAGAGAAATTTTTCTTGGTCCACAGCCAGCACATTTGACCTCAAAAATAGTCATGGCCCAGACTAGGATTTCTACTTTATTTCTTCAAAGTATAAATTTCATTCTGGTGTCTTATCAAAACAATTCAAGTTTTAATTTCATTGCTGTCAAAATGATGGAACATAGGGTGATCCCTATTGCACTTAAAATGTCCCCCATAAATTGGTTAAGGGGGACATTTTGTCCTCCCGATTTTCAAAAGTAGCGGCAACACTGGTACAGTGCAAAATTTAAATATAATGTACCGTACATGCGTACGTATATCTGCGCTAACGGGCAATTTTCAATAGTCATTTTTCAATAGTTTCCTCCAAAAGGACGGTCAACTTTTCTTGTTTAAAATACAGAACACAGATGATTCACGTGAATTTTTTAAATTTAAGTTGAAGAACCCACTGGACCAAATCCATTCACTTCCCCAAATGTGGCATCTAAGCGCGATAACGCACTAACACCACAGAGACGACTTATCACGGTACAGTAGAATCTGTCTTGAGCGGCATTTTGCTTTTTTACGGCACTTTTCCCTGACATGAATCCTTAATATTCATGTTTATTTTAT
>JBCAUI010144869.1:0-18009 GCA_038406195.1 Haplosyllis anthogorgicola
CATTCTTGTAAATAAAATAGTTGTGTGCAACAGGATTCTTTGTCTCATTTCCAATTGGAATAAGTTTGCAGTTGGAAGCTTCCAATACAAAGGAAAACTTCATCAGAATGGATCCACAGAGTCTTGAATGGGGTCATTCACATTTGAATGGGTCCACAGATTCTTGGATGGGCCCATTCAAACTTGAACAGGGTCATTCACATTTGAATGGGTCCACAGATTCTTGAATGGGCCTATTCAAACTTGAACGGGGTCATTCACATTTGAATGAGTCCACAGAGTCTTAAATGGGCCCATTCAAACTTGAATGGGGTCATTCACATTTGAATGGGTCCACAGAGTCTTGAATGAGCCCATTCAAACTTGAACGGTGTCATTCACATTTGAATGGGTCCACAGAGTCTTGAATGAGCCCATTCAAACTGGAACAGTGTCATTCACATTTGAATGGGTCCACAGAGTCTTGAATGAGCCCATTCAAACTTGAACAGGTCATTCACATTTGAATGGGTCTGTAGAATCTTTAATGGGCCCATTCACATTTGAATTGGTAGACTTTTGAATGGGCCCATAGAGTCTTGAATGGGCCCATTCACATTTGAATGTGGTGGTAGACTTTTGAATGAGCCCATAGAGTCTTGAATGGGTACCCAGGCTTATAATAGGGTTAGAGACTAGGTTTCTGTTAACCATATCAATTCTGATCTGAAATTTCATTTGTAATAGTTTTCAGGAAACCCTTGAAAAGTAAAAGAAACTTTTAGCTGTTAATAAAGAGAAGGGGGGTGGAGGGGGGGGGGGGAAGCACACAATGGAAAATTTTGTTGACACATGAAACTGTCTGATGTGTTACATATAAGTAGTAATTTATATATCCGCGAATGACGGGAATTATTAGGAATTGTTTCTGCAGTTTGAACATGTGGGTGTAAACTAAGAAATTAAGTTAAAAGTTTTCAAAGTCACCTTGGAAAGTGTGCAGCCTGAATGTAATATAATCCACCACTTATAATAGTTTTCTCTGTTTCACAACATGCAAATTAAGTGCGTATCCGCGCGAAACTTTTCGTCCTGCCCTTACGAACTGCAACGTTATGAAACGCTTATAAAACGCGTACAGTAATAATCACGACATGAACTTCTCAGTGTAATTAAATGTCGTTGTGAAGTAGGCAGTTGGAAAAAACAGCTTCGGTCAGTGCTCTCTCGACAGTACTTTGGGAGATACAGTGCAGTTTATGCAACACAGTTCCTGGAATCTTCTAAATTTTATGTAGGTTTTCCATCACTGCGGTAACTTGTATATACTCAGTACAATTTCTTGAAGATTTGTGCAGAGCTAACAGATAGCGCAAACGTGGTGCATGTCCCATTTGGCCAAAGGTATTTTATTTGTAAATAAGACGCACGCCTGAAAATTATCTCTGTGCGCAGTGCCCCACGTTTGTGACATATACTGTATGCCACATGTCTCGTGTAGAAATTACGGCGCTCTAGCACTGTTACATTTGACTTTCCAAAACATCACAACAATTAAGTTTAAATTTTAATACCACAGGAAACACGAACCGTTTCACTTTGGTTTAGTGTATCAAAACCATGCAATCTAATCATGACCTATAGGATTCATACGAACATGTCTACGCCGTTTAATTAGCACGCGGTAACTCAAACACGGAAAACTCGAATCTGTCATCCGAACCCTTTCAATGTGTCTAATTTGTATGTTTCTTCTTTTCAAATTTGATCAATTAACTCGAACTTCTTTTCATCTTTCTTTTAGTTTCTCAAGTTGAGTAAAAGGTACTGGAATGCACACAACCTTTTGTCAGTAATTGTTTCGCAGTCTAGGGGCTTTATTAATTACGATGTTGGGTTTTTTATGCCCACGTGTTATTACAGAACCCAGGAAGTGTCTAGTTCAGGACAAGCTATGGATATTGACTCCGCCACAATGGGATGTGAAGCTGAAGATGGTGAAGACCTGTCTGGTAAGCTCAGCTGCAAATATTTAATCAATTGGTACTATTCATACTCCTTTTTTTTAATTCAACTATAAAATTAGACCTGGTCAAATTATGTTTCCAAGTCCGTCCGAATATCACAAATCACTCCTCAACAACATATTTGTAACCCGGTTTAATTTGCAGTCACATCAACGTCAGTGCAGCGAGGACTCAGTGTTCCAGGTATACCTGGCGGTACCAGACCTGGTGCAGGCAACATAGGTCGACAAATAGCTGACGAAATGCTTGAACAACAAAAGTAAGTTTACAACTGGAACTGCACTGCAGGAATTTAAGTATTTACCATCAAAAGGTGCATTATGCCAATTCAAATTCATCAACTAAAGATTTGAGGAAAATATTATAAGATGTGATAAAACAGTGAAACATAACAAAATTACTCTGGAAGGTCGGAAGCTGGCCATCTCAACTTTATTAGAGATGTGACTCACATTATTCATATGTTTATTACAGTAATTCAATTTTGCTGAATTTAACACTTTTTACAGAGAACCTGCAATGCAAGTTGAAAGTTCTACAGCCTCACGTCTTCCACCGAAACAGGTAGGCTCCATCACGGTTATCTTTACACCTATGGTACACTATGTTTTTTTAGTTCAAAAATTTGGAAGGAGGTGACATCCGTTGTACAATTTTGATTTGATAAGATTTGATTAATTTGATTTATTTCCAGTTACATTATCACTACATTTCCATAATATATGAAGTATATAACACATCGTGACATATATAATTGTAACAGTGGACTATGCTCGAGCCTATTGGCCATATGAATGAACATGTCCCTTTTTATACTAAATACAAAGAACAATATAATATTGACAAAATTCTAAAATATATACAATGTGCCACATATTGTATATTGTGCTGTAGTAAATACTTCTTAAGATTTGAAGCAAAAGAAAATTCTAAAGTTGAATAATGGCTTATTAGGGGGATATTGAGAAAATTAAAGAATTTCACACCAGCTGTATTGAACTAAAATAAATTCTGTGTCTGTTATGGGTTTTCTGATGCAACCCAAATGTTGCCTGACTTTATTGAACAGCTGGCGAGGACAATGCGACAGAACCTACAGAAATCAGTCCGATCTGCGGCACAAGCAACAGCAGCGTCAGCTACAAATTCACAAGGTAAGAAAATACAGATGAACCCCTTTTGCGAGGACCCTCGATTGCAAGGACACCATGCCATTCCCGGACACTTAAGCTCCCAATTTAACATAATCTAATGTAATTCACGGACACCATGCCATGCACGGTACCCAGACACTTAACTCAAGCCAAATTGAAGGACAAAGACCCCTAAATATTGACTCTTCAAATGTTCTGTATCCTTTAAAATGTAACATCGTCAACCATTACGAGTCAAAATTGTTACATTTTTAGATATTTGTTTTGTATTTTTACCACTTTATTATTTCAAAAAGATATGTTATCATTCAAGTCAATTCCAAGTACTCAATAATAAAACTTATCTCTATTATCTCAATTCAGGATAAAGTAGTTTCTTTGGCCATGGACCCCTTTTGCAAGGACACCATGCCATTCCCAGACATTTGCCCTCAAAATTCTAGGTGTCCTTGCAAAAGGGGTTCGACTGTAAATGCGTCTATCTACTGTCTAGAGGTGACTTTTGTTAGCGTAACAACCTGCCCTCTTTCCCGCCGAATAACCAAGCGAAGTCTTCTGTCAAACCTAAGGGCCAATGACTGGTCCATTCTGTTTACCCATAGCCTTGGTAATTGCAGCAGTATAAAAGTCAAACCTGCCAGTAAGCAGCCAGTGCTGCTGGGGACACACAACCACGCAGATGTACATACATTACAGCACTCAATAAACAAGTCTAAGACTATATACCGCTCGTGTTATATTTCACCCTTAGACATCTACCACACAATAAAGGGCAAAACTAAACTAAATCATGTACTTCGGTGCGTTACTGTACATTTGTAAATGATCCAAAATGACCAAATACAATCTAAATGCACGTAACTTAATGGCATAAAAAATAAGGAATTTGTATGACAAAACTCTTCGAGTGATCGTCTTCCAACATTTTGTACTCTTGTTTTCAGGGAATGGTCTATATTTTCTATTTATTTATTTAATTTAATCTAAGTTTTTGGTAATTCGCAATGCAGTTTCCTGGTAATAGTCACGACTATTCGAAAAGACAAAGGATAACAAAATCAGATTTTTAAGTTACTTTCAAATCCAGCCAGATCGATCCAGATTGACAACATAACCATAAATAAATTACTTCGCAAAATAGGATCAATTTAAAATACAATTTTTACTACCTAAAAGGGATCATGTCTTGAGTTCCATGCTTTTTCACACACAAAGAAAACACATTGCAACTTTCACAACAAACTTGAGGCTTACAAACAAAGAGTTTTGTCAGATTTGGATACATGTACATGTATCGGAACTAGCGAGAAGGATGCCACTTCCATAATCTATTGTCATGTCTAAAACACTGCAGAAAACTCTAGGAACCGAGAAGCAACCATCATTGTGTCTTGTTTGTTATTTTCCCGCTTCAAACGATGAACAAAATATGACCCAAACAATAATAATCTTCCAACAAATATTGACTAAAGTTACGATCCAATGGTAACAAACGTGACCAAAATCAGAGAGGTTTGTCTGTGGTTCTTTGTTAATGATTAACCCTTTACATACAGCACATGGGCGTATGCATGTTGTTATCATAAGTCGTTTCAATTTTTCAGAATAAAATACGTTATAAAATTCTTTAAGCAGTTTCTCCGGTCAACTGATTTGTTTCAAATTAGTTTTAATATCTGTAGTGTTCCTATTGGTACTGGAATATTCAAGTTCTGTGTTTCAGCGCTCTCTTCAGTGCACGTAACAAAGTGGAAAATGAATATCATGTCAAAGTCTTTTCATCATTTAACTTAATAGTCAACGAGAGGATTGGGGGGGGGGGACGGCAGGTGTGTATAAAAATAAAAATCATAGTATTTCCTGCAGAATACAAACAACGAAGGGTGAAGGGAATTTACGAATAAACTTTTTTTTCTGTACTTTTACCTCAATCGCTACAGGAGAAAGGAGGGTAATAAACAGTTACAGATTTGGGTGACAACGAAATAGGGGACAAGGGACTGGTAAGATTTTGTTATCGATAGTCCAAAGTTTCACTTGAGTCCTCATGGATAACCCATCTGTTACGTAAATAAAGTTCCAACCAGGGCAACTATCTTTCGGCAATTTGGGACAGGACGGGGCTGAAGTGAGTATGCACCATTTACTATCACTCTGGTTACTTGTTTTCCTCCTCAAATTTGTTACATCCAGTAATTCAATGTGACCAAGTGTTGTTTCTTGTAGAAGCTTCTCCATCTTTCGGTTATTTTTACTGTCATATTAGTGTAGCATGACACGTTTATACGAAGTGATCTATTACAAACCAACTTGTGTTTCATCAGAATTTTACGTAAAATGACATGAACAAACTTGAGATCTGGTACTATGCAGCATTGTTGTTCTCCCAGCAGTGTGGCCTAATCCTCGACAACAGTCACAAAGACATGGAAAATGAAAAACTGATAACCGAAAGGGTCAACTACAATGTTAACCATCTTCCATCACTGTACATGGCCATTATTTGTTCCATCAACGATGTAAAAATAATAAGCTGGTATCTTACCTTGCCACGAGAAACACCGTATGTTGCTCTAGCACCACCCCAACAGAAACAGAAACCCATCGGTTTATTCAGTGTTTCGGCACTATAACTGAAAATGAATGAAATGGAACGTTAGAATAGAACTGAACTCAAAGAGGCAGCACTCCGCTTCAAGTTAATCTTTTTAATCTCTAATACGTACGTAAAATGATGATGGATAGCTGGATAATACCTGTCACAAATGGACGTTGATTATGGATTTACTATGACGAAAGTATAATAGGCGAGTTTACTTACCCATCATTATTAATCGCAAGGTTCAGGTCAGAGTTGAAGGTGTCAAGGACAACATGTGTATTTCTCTCCGGTTGGTCCAGTACATTTGGATCAGCCTTTATAGATGGTACGGGTCCACTGAAAATATATGCATAAAGTTCAAATTATCGGGAAAATTTCAGAACATTGCCACTGGAAAACTGTTGCCGCTTGTGGCTGTCAATGTAACATAACACTTATGCAGCCTGATCTTCCTACCTCGGTTGGTTTTGTTGTGTACTTCCATATGAGCGCTTTCTCGAGTCAAATAAAGGTTCTTCTTTGATGTGCTGTTGTGGAAACGTTGGTGCAGACTTATCTACTTCTCTCTTTTGTTGTTGCTGTTGAAGCCATGGTGGTGGTCCTATATCCGTTTCATCTTTCTGCTGCCATGGGGGTGTCCCTAAATCACTGTCAGCCTCTTTCTTCACCTCTTTTTGTTGCCATGGTGGAAGCTCCTTTTGTTCTTGCTTTTTCGCCCACGGTGGAGCAGCCTTGTTGTCACCCTTTTTATTTTCCCATGGAGCACTGCTGGCCTTCTGTGCTAAGTCTTCGTTCTTTTTCTTTTCCCACGGTGCACCAACTTTGTCTGTCTTCTGCTCCTGCTGTTTATTTTCTGCCTTCTTTTTAGCTTCCCATGGTGGCTTGCTACCAACTGTAAACCAAATATTTCGAGGCCATTACTCTCTGAGAATATTGTTGACAATAACTCCAGTAATTTTTTAATGCAACTATACAGTATTTTTGGCTTAGCCGAAGAAAAAAAGTATTTTCCATCTTTCAAGCTTACCTGATAAGTCGTTCTTCTGATTTGCATCTGATTTTTCACCAGCCTACAAAACGAAAATGTTCTCAAATTAATTCTATTATTTCATTCTATTCTGCAAATTGTTGTTTGCAATATTTGACATTAGTTAATTCACTACACTTCATTTATACTCACATCACTAGTTTTCTTTACTGACCCACCAAAGTCCATGCTCGCTGGTCGCGCTTGCAGAAAAAATAAAATATTCAAATTAATATTGTTAAAATATCGGGGGAAAAACAAAACAACACTCTTTGATATTTGAAGAGAAATTAATCTAGGCATATAGATTTTTCTGTCATACATACGTTTTAGTTCAGTTACTTTCTGCGATTCTTTGTTCGATGTTTCATCAATCCTTGCCTTTTCTTCATCCCTATCCAATTCCTTTTCCTCGGTTTTCTTTTCGTTATTTTCTACCTTTTCGCTCTGCAGATTAAAGGTCTTTGTTTACCATTTACATTCAAACAATGAATCTGAATTTAACAGGATGTCAAAAGTATCTGTACTAACTACTCGTACCTGAATCTACGACGTGACAATATATCGTTTACGCATTACATAATTGAAGTCTTACAATAAAAAACTGATTCTATTACATAATGTGTAGTGAGTCATTCTTGTGCTACTCAATTACCAATATAAAGATACTTACTCCATCATTCTTCTTGTCACCCGCCTTATCTTTGTTGTTAAAGTTATTTTGTGTATTTTTGAAGCCGCCTCTGGATCCACTGCGAGAGGTGAATGATCCACGTCCTCCTCGTCTGCATAATAAAATAAGATTATCTATAACTTATCAGCATCTGTTTTAATGTGACAGCAAAGCAATATTCATGTAATAGATCCATAGTATATAAGATGAGACTGAGTGAATCCACGAATCCGCGAGTCCGTCTGTAATGGTCTTTTTTCTGCAAGTGTGTTCTATATTCCTGTGTAATGTTCTTTTTTCTGCAAGTGTGTTTATGTTCCTTTGTGACTACGGTATGTAGTTTGGTTGCACAGACTAAGACTAAAAACTATCAACTTTCTGAACTTGACCTTGACTGACATCTATGACCTACTTATTGTGACCTACTTCCTTCCACAACTAGGTCATGACAACCTACTTTTAGTGTTGCTTTATGCCCGCGCCAGCGGGCATCCTGGCCTAGTAATAAACGAGGAGTAGAACTTACAGAAAAACAGAACAACCTACCCAAAGAGTCCTCCTCGCTGCTGTTGTACAAAACCTCCACCCATGGGTGCACCGAATCGCTGGCCTACATTAAATCCTCCACGAAAACCACCTGAAATACACAATACTCAGAAAATACATCTTCACTCAAGTATTCTATTAAATCTGTAAGTGGGTTTTTACATTTAACATCAGCTTTGGTTCCCATTCCGAAGTAAATTCACAGCAATACATATGCATTGAAACTGGTGAAGGGAATTGTGCAATAAATGCATCAACCACTCCGAAAAGGCACATAAAGCTTAAGACAGGGCTCGAATTAGTGACTCGCCCGGTCGAAATTTCGACCTGAAGTTGTCTCTGGCAACCTAAGATTTCCCCGCAGGGCAACCCATGTATTACAGTGGTTTAAAATTTTCAAGTCAGAAAATAATGTTGCAACATCATTTTAAGAGGTCTTTAGTAAGGTCCAAAAGTCCAAACTACCAGGATTTGCTTCGGGCAACCTGATTTGAGAGCTAGGTTGCCTTGCAAGCAACCTTGGATTCTTCACCAATTCGAGCCCTGCTTAAGGTTTAATCACAACTGCAAGATAGTCTCAATTACTTGTATGATCTCCAGTTCGGTAAATCCTTTAAAATTAACTGTCGCTTTTAATCTGGACACTAAAGTAAAATCTACTTACTCCTGTTCATTCCCATTATTCCATTGTTGCCTCCGGGTCCACCAACAAAACCTGTTACGAAAATTGTTTGAACATTGTTAATTAGCCTGTTGAAAGTACAAGCATGTACAGCAATTGGTCTACCGCAAACTTGAAACGGATACGCAGCTATCCCATGATAAATACAGAGAGGCGAGGATTGCAAAAAAAAATACGCTGTAGCAGTCTCATTTTGACCCCTGACTCATTTAAGACACCCATAACCCAGCCATGGCTGGGGAACGTGCCACGCGTAACCCAGCCTAGGCTCAGTTAAGATCCCTGGTATCAGTTAAGATCCTTAACTTGAAGTTTAAACTAAGTTTTAGAACTGTAAATAAAACTTTAACACGTAATTTGTATCGATACAAGTGGGATTCAATATAAGTGGGGAAAAACGTGAAAATTATCAATACAGTAGAACCTGTTTTCAACGACCACTTTTTCCACAGAAGAAACATGGTTTAGACCAGTTTAAATGCCTCTGCTTTGAGCAACATCCTGCCTTTTATGACACTTTTGGATTGGAAAAGTTTGGTGTTGCTCAAAACAGGTTCTACTGTATATGACTTTTCCCAAAAATTTACTTTTTGGTGGAATATGATTGAGGGTCATCCCTGGTGTCTATGCCCACACTTAGGCTTATTTTTTGCATGGTCAGGATTTTCAGAGTGTGGCGATCGGAAAAAAATAAAAATAAAAATTGAACTTGGTCTCTACAAAACCAAACTGTTCATAAAAATAGATAAAATTAATATTTTTCTCAATCAACTTCTGACGGATCAACTTCTGACATCTCCAAGACTGCCGCATTTTGCCGTGTGTAATGTGTTTCATCTGCCATATGAGGTGTTTTGGGGGGTTTTTTTGAAATACCAAATTCAAAGTGCGGCGGGTAATGTAATCCAAACAATTAAATAAAAAAAAGCCTAATAAAAGCCCTACAGTTTAAAGAAACATTTTGCCAGAGTTGCGAATCCTTGCAATTATTTACCGTATATGATCAAGAGCATGGACAGATGACTACATTTTGTGGGTGTGTGTAATTTAAGTGCTATCTCGCACCTGATTTTAGCAGCCTCCCATGTGCTATTTATGTGAGCTGAACTTTTTGCACAGAATATAACCAAATGTGTCTTGATAAAAGTACTGTAGGATCTTTTTTGTGATGGGAAAAGACTAAATGAGCTGGAAAAGGATGTGTCCAGTAATGAGCACATGTGCTTCATTTTGATCATGTGTGGTATCAATGTTAGCATTTAACGTTTGATATTACAGGTGAAGAAACAGGAGTAGTGGCAACATGTGGTGGTAACATAGTTTGCTTAATAGATGTGAGAACGGGAAGAGTCGTAAAACGATTTAAACAGGACATGGATGGTGGCCAGGTACATTACTTACTTACCTGCTTTTAGAAATTGTAATAAGGAATCAGTATCTGGAGACAAGTTAACGGTAAGCATAGACAATGCGATATTAAGTTAAAGTATCTATTGTAGAATTTCTTTACTTTGGCGTGGACGACAGTAAAAATGGAAAGTGAAGCCAGGCAGTGGCCTTCAAACATATTGGCTGTTGGAGGTAAGTTCTTATTGTTTAAGCTTATAAATAGCCAGAAATCATTTATGACAACTTTCCGATAACAGGTAATAAATGTAACATACAATGGTTGGATCCACGTAACATGCAGGTATCAATGGCGAGGTGCACCTATTGCATCCAGATCAGTTGGTGTCGTATGCAGAATTCAGTATTAACCAAACTATGACGAACTACTGCACGGCATTGTGTTTTCATCCTCTGCATCCAACGATACTTTTCTGTAAGTTACGTTTCATCATTTTTCTGTACAGATGTACCTACATCTTAAATCCCAGCAAAAATTAAGCCATATTTTAATTTGGCAGCCATATTTATTTCAACTTTCCTCCTGTGTTCCCAATTGTTCATGTAAACAAAATAAGGCATCTGTAGGGATTTCAAAGGCAGATCTATGCTGTTCCTGTTTTTAATATGGTAGCCATATTTGTGACTTTTTCACAGTGTTATATCGTTACACGTTCTTTAGGTGGTGATGATACTGGTAAATTCATATCGGTTTGGGACGTAGGCATTCCAAAGGGAGATGATTATCAAACAACCTGCAGGTATCTTTGTTTTTCTACATGCAAAAAGACTAAACATCAGTTTCGTAGCATTTCCATAAAAAAGATTAAATTGAAAAATGCTTGCGGGTGCGTCGTTTCTTTTATGAAAAGATGTTGAATATAATATAGCGTTTGTCTTTCAGAAAATTGTGTCAGTTTAAAATGAACGGAGGATGTACAAACGAGATTATTTTCTGCAAGAAAAACCATCTTATCGTGGCTAGTCATAAAGGTCTCTTTGCATGGAAACTTGGAACTAAAGTACCAAAGGAAGACAGGTATTTTTGTTTTATTAAACTTCAGTGAACTGGATACAAAACACTGGTGCATGCTCAGGACTTCTTGCAAACGCTATGTGGGAAGTGTGGCTGGACAATGCAACAGAGCGCACACTCGTGAAGAGTTGAAAAAATCCAGATGTTATGAATGCGTCAAAGGCTCTAGGTGCCTCATATGATTCATCTATTGGTAAGATAGCCACTACAAACGGGTCTGTCAACATCTCACAGCTACAATGGACACAGAGCACCAGTGGTTCCATAAAGTTATGCAGTTACACAATCTTAAAAGTATTGTATTTGCATCGATACAAATGGCCAATTAATACGCAGTAACTTTCAGAATGATTTCTATGTTTCAGGAATGTAGAGTATGAACTTATTTTACCATTGCCAAGAGAAAAGGTAGACGGATTGGTTATGGCGTCTGAGGATGTTGTAGGTAAAGGGATATTCTAATTTACTTAATTGAAATTAGGAGATAGAAGTATAATTTATCATTCAAGAAATAATGAGTAGTGACAAAGATTTAATTTTATTGGTGCATATCTTTATGTTTGTAGCATGTAAGGTTGTTAAACACGGATGTATATACTTGTGGCGACCGTCCCTCGTGCTGAACAGTAAACAGACATTGAAAACACCAAGGAAAGTGACTGTAGAATTGTTAGCTGTGCTTGAATGGACGACAACAAATGATTATTATTTAGGACTGACTGCCAAAAATGGTAAGTGAATATATTTTTACATTTGTTTCTGTTTTTAAAGTGCAGCATGAAAATTAAGTAGCTATCGTTTCCGTGATTTGTTTATAAAAAAAATATCAGGGATCGTCTTAAGCTTTCAAATTGACTGGTCATTCCGGACTAGTACATTGCAGGTTTCACGAATTCGGTTCCAATTCAACTAGTCCGTCTGGTGAAATACTTTTGAGTAGACAATTCTAGAAAGTATTTACACAATACGGACAAATAGTTGTAATTTTGCCCCTTCATTTCAAATGTAGGTTTGTTGACATGCGGAGATAATAAGGGAGGAATCTGGTTGTACAACATCCAGAAGTTAGTAAACCAAAAAGCCGAGACTGACGAATTATTGGAACCTTCAAGGGTAAACCAGATTAAACCATTTTATAACCCAGTATATTCTCACTTGTATACCGAATTAAAATATTTGTAAACAGTTTTATACGTTCATTTTTTTTCAATATAACAAACGATTATATTACAGGTATTAAGTGTAGAGAGCCAGTTAAATTGAATGCAATAAGTAAAATTAGACGAAATGAATGTTATATTTTGCCAGATTTTGGATTGGCCTGAATGTGATACCACAAACAAAAGAGATACGGAACGTAAAATGATTGACCTCAATGATAATGAACAGGTACAAGTAATGTATACAGTACAATAGAACATAAATGTAAGATACACATAGAATATGATTAAAAGTTATCCTTTAAAAGGAGCATTTCGAAAAATCAACCTTTTTCAACATGTTATGATAAATGTTACATTTTACCTTTTCAGGAGATCGGTGTGACATCAGCCGCCCTCAGTAAAGATGGGCGCCACATTGTAGCAACTACTATGAACAATATGGTATGCACGTGGAAAATGTGTAAGTAGTTTACACGGCATTAATCGACTGAACATTTCACAAGCAACAACAATTCTAAGGATATAGCGGTATCTAGTGTTACACAAGAAAGTCTGTCACTATATAGAAAAAAACCGTAACGTTTAGTACCTTCAGGAGGGAGTGGAATTATCTGCGGGCAACTTCAGTAACAGGGGAATATTTGTTGTCTTTTGTATTTTGTATTTAGCAGGTTTACATTTACTTGTTTGATTGAATGACATTTGCATTTATCTTACACATGTACAAGAAAATCAAGTCATTTGTTTACAACTGTCCGGGTTTTGTTGGTAAATCTAATCTACTCCAGCAGGAACCTTTTGTGCTACATATTTTTACAGTGACTTTAGCCTCTATTGAGGTGGTTGGAGAATAAGATGCTCACAGAGCATTCGTATTTTATTTTTGAAACTATTTGTATTTTTTAAATGTTATAGTATTTCAAAACACAAATCATGGCTATAGTGTATCGAATATTTTGTTAATTATCCTTAAATATGGAAATGTTGCGAATGTTATTTGACCTACAATTATTACCATCATCATAATAAACAACTCAATCAAGGCACATTAAAAAGACACCATTTATTTTTATGAAGTATTTAATACATACATATGTCACGAGAAAATAATTGGTCCCATTTTATACAGCAATAAACAGTGCAATCAGGTCAACCGTTTTCGTGTTATTGTGCAGTTAAAATTACGTACACACATGGATACAGTGGCGATACAAATGGTCAAGTGCAAGAGATTTTGTTATTTACAACGTTCTCGGCTTATTCCTTTTTGAAGTACCGCTTGCATTCTACGTCTCCACATCTCATTCTCTGAAATGGCAAAATTGAGGAGTTGAAATGATGAGTAATTAATTAAGAGCATATCTGATAGTTTAATAGAAGAGTACCGGTAAAATTGGCGTTCATAATTAATTAAGAGTGTTTCTATTCAGTCGAAACTCTCCAATGCTCCGAAAATTAAGACATACATTATTTTTACCATAATACATTCTGTTACTGTGGTTTGATATTAATTGCTCACCATAACTAATTCACCATTGACTATTTCTCGTGTGATGTCCGTCGCCTTCAGGGAAGTGGAGACGGGTTCGGCGTGGTATGATAACTTGCCATTCTCAAATTTACTGTCAGCCTAGAACATACATAAACGTGGATTGAACGTTTAGGTCTGTAATGCGTCACAATGTAGATATGCCGAGACTAAACGCTGCATTTTTGCTGACAGCTGAATGAAAAAGATTTTCCAATTCTATTTCATATTTCTCATTTTGCTTACTATTTTCATAAGTATGGCACATTTTCAATTAATATTATTATTGTTTGTATGGACTTCAAATAGCAGTTCAGTTAAAACATACATTTAAATTTCGCCGTTTTCAAACCTTAATTTTATTTCAGCTACAATTGCCCGCGCAAGATTTACGATTCCAAGTTGGATCGAAAATGATCTTAGCATTTGGCAGCTTTTTAAACCTTAGTTTTGATAATATCGAATATGTTAGTGAACCTAACAGTTTTGATAATATCGAATATGTTACGGTACCTCGTATTCGCCGTCAGCCAAACCAAAGGCTGGAGTTCTGAATTTTTGGCCAATGATGAAATCGTTTTCTTGCTTCGACAGTGTAGTTGTGGTTTTGATATTTATATGGTTACCGTCCACAGTGACCACTACATGTTGAGTTACACCTTTTGCTGCCGTCCTTTTGATCATACCCACACCTGGAATTAGAAAAGTATACTTTTCGGAAAGGGAACGCGGCTGTTATACAAAATTAATAAATAATAATAAAAGAATGATTCCAATTATCGGTAAAAACTGTTTTCAATTGGGTAATACGACTACAGAAACTTTAAAAAAAGTGATTAACTGTTACATGTTAATAGTGAGTAACATGGAAAAAGTTCAGGAGACATCAGTGACAATTGAATATCTATCTTCAAGATAGCGGTGATTAAAAATGATAATTTAAAACCTGCCAGTACCAAGCTTGGAATTGTAACAGTAACACTCGATTTCATAATATATGGGCTTTTAAGTGCTTAATTAAACATTACACTAGTTAGGCAATCGGTTATGATGTAAAAAGTTCGGCATCGGGATGCGAGTAAGATGTTTGTTGTAACGGGATAGAGGGCTTTAAATAATAACTAAATCAAGATAGAACTCAAAGAGTAATAAAAAGTTTATTTATTCTACGCATATATTTCATTGATCTTGGAATTAATGGAATTTGAATTGAGGTATACTGTAAGAGACCGAACAACTGATGGCTTTGACTTAAATAATTTCGACAAAATGTATTGCTTTGTGTTAAATCATTTTGTGTACTTTATGTATTCGGTCTTCAAAAGTTACTTAACAAGTTTCTTTGGGATTAGGGGGGAGGGATGATTACACGACACTGTAAAGTTTACAGATGAACGAACTATCTATGCCAAAACAAAACCAGTAATCATTTTGTGGAATGAAAGCATAATTTAGAGCGAGTGTATTTTGTGTCGTGAAATCACTCCAAATTTCCATTGAAAGTCCAAAGTAATAGGGCGATGATTTTACTACGAATGGATTGAACATGATTTGTAGTAAGAGGAAAATACAAAGTAGCATGTGAGAAGGACTTTGACGATAAACTAACAAAATTGAGGCCGTCCTTGTTTGCCTGGGAATTCAGTAGTTACTTTGAAACATTTTTGAACTTGTACGTCTGAAGTGTGTCTGGTTGCAGTATCGCCTTCGATGACTGAATTGTCCCATAAAAAGTTTATGTCCATAAATTATATATTTCAAAGATTCCTTACTAAAACAAACCAATCAAGGAACACGAAAATGGTCCGAGATAAGGTCACTTGAACTTTTTAAAAAAAGTGACACATGGAACATATAAGTAGCATTTTAAATAGAATGATCTCAAAGTACATCTTCATGATGTACATGTTTGTCCAAATTAGTGATAAAAAAATCTAGTTGTACGTGTTTGCCCAAATTGCTGATAAAATTGACCTTGCATATGTTTGCTACAGTGTGAAGTACTGTGGTAATTTTTTTGGCTCATTTGATACAATTGCCAAAGAGCCTACAGAATGAATTGTCCGTCGTGAGTTTTTGTCATCATTATCTTATTACGTTTTCTTCTTTTTTTTCATTGAGTCTTACTCCTGGAAAAATAGTTAATGATCATGAGTTTGTAAAGGCCATGGTGATACCGACTAGGCCTATATTGGGTAGATTTATGCATTTGTCCTCTATTTCTTGTAAAATAATTACACTGATGTCATTTGTATATCCAGTTTGGTAGCAATATTTGTTTTTTTCATCGATCACATTATTTGAGAGCTGATCTTACTGGATAGTTTATTTGGATCCAATAATTTTTAGCAGTTTTTAATGAAGTTGCAATTTTGTTCCAAAACAAAGAACCCTTTTCATGAAAACTATTTTCATACCTGTACATGTTCAGCAATTTTGGGATTGTTTCGTACCGAGTCTTTACTAATGCGCACTTACACCGGTTTAAAAGTACACACAGTGACCTTCCTACAGAGCGACCAGCTGGTTCAGGCTAACAAAGTGGTCTCTCTGAAGGAATGGCTGCTCTGTAGGAAGAATATGTTGGCCGCATGTTTTTGATGTTTGAGTGCCTTCCTGGTCACCATAGTTCAGACTGGTTGAATATAATTCTTTGTGTCACAGTGGCTTCCTTATGTCTCAATTTGAGGAAGAATGCTAAAATGTTATGTTTTTGAGTGTGAAAATTTCACATCACTTCCTGTAGACTTTTAAGAAATTGTCTGATTACTGACAGCAGTGTGTGCCTGATTTATGTCCTTACAGTGTTAGCTCATACAGTGTGGTTAAGAGGCTCAGCATGTTGAAAATGGCCTCTCAGCAGGATGAAAGTGACAATTTCTGGCCTAATATGCTGGTTGCTGGTCCTTTGATAGGAATGGCTGCTTGGTAGGGCATAATTTAAACAGAAAAACTCAAAAAACATGTGCAAGTGGCTGGTCTGAAAGAATGGCCGCTTGGTAGGGAGGTCACTGTATAATGTAAGTTAGTTTAGGGGACAATCGTCTTTTATTGTAGTGGTAGGTGTATGTGAGCAAATGTACATCAGTTATATCGTTTACTTCGAATAAGGCCACAGATGTAATATATATTCTTATTACAACGATACTTGGTTTATATTCTAAATACATCATTTGTACTAATACTTCAACTTTTTGGATTACAGTAGAACCTGCCTTGAACGACACCTGTCTTGGGCGACATCCTGCCTTGTACGACACTTTTTTCTTTGTATGTTAGTTGTTAAAACTAGTTTAAATGACCCTGTCTTGGGCGACACCCTGCCTTTTACGACACTTTTGGGAGGAAAAAGTTCAGTGTCGTTCAAGACAGGTTCTACTGGACATACTGACACGATTTCAAAGTGCTGCGAACCTAAAAAGTCAAACTGTTCATCACTACAGACAAACTTGTTTTGACGATCGACATGCGACGAATCGGGACGATTTGACTGGCGCAGCAATATTTTCAATTGATTTTTTTAAAAATTAAAAAATGAGGCAGGATATCCAAATAGAATAGTGAAGCTTTGAATAAACTTACCTAGTGCCTTGAGATATTCGTCAAAGTTTTCTGAGCGATCAAGCTTCCATTTTCCTGCAAATATCTCTGCCATTGTGAATTAGTTGAGATCTGAAAAAGTTTAATTGAAATCGTAATTTTAATTCTATTATTGGGGAAAAAAACATTCTCATATAATTAAGTCAAAATCACTGACATTTTCCTTTCTGTGGGCTATTTTTCCGGTAAAAAGACTTGAATAGAATTATTCATTGAACAGAAACTCTTATTAACAATTCGAGCCTAGTTGTTGTAGATGTATGAAAAAGACACATAAATTTATACATGTGGTTTATGACACATGCACTAACTTCGCAACCTCCATGCACTTTAGTAATATTTCGGCAGAATGTCTAATCGCATTGCTCATATGACGTCTGGGGTGAGAAATACTTTTGTAACTGCTTTTCCAGACTACCGTACTGTAAAATTACATGTAACAGTTTGTGTGTCTACTTTCATTGAACTGCAGCATTATGCTTTCTCGTTTGCTGATTAAGCCCTTGCATTACATGCAACGGTTTATAGTATTCAACTAGAAGTCGGCGTGAATGCAGTGCTGAAAGTTTGCAAGTGTGGGGGGGGGGGGGGGGGGGGGGGGGGGGG